>CM008286.1:40962623-41064875 GCA_002319775.1 Fagopyrum tataricum | reverse complement strand
AAGAATCAGGGTTGGCCGCAAAGCATCTGAAAAGGAAAAGGCCCATAAATAAAATTTGACGTTTAGGTCAAAATCTCAGGAGAAATATCGGCCGAGATTGGGTTGTATCAGGGCCGAGATTCTTCAGCAGAATGGATCTCGGTCAAGGCCATTAGAAATCTCGGCCGAGATTATGACCGAGATAATTCTCTGTTGTGTGATCTCGGTCCGAGGTTGATGTTTCTGATCTTGATCTCCCCCAAGATTGTTCCTTGGTCATTCCTTCATGCCCTTAGCTTGATTCCTAGTCCTTCCTCGTGCACGTATGCTCGCTCCAATGCATCCACTTCGAGACTTGATCCTCAAAATCGTCGCTTTAGCTCTGAAATGTGTCAAATCACCTACAATGAACCAAAAGTGTGTGTAGACATCTATTCTTGCAAAGTAGAACTAAACAAGTACAAATGACACAAACTAAGGCTAAAACATGAATGCGGAAAAGGAAAATCTACCTAAATGCATGACTATACTAGGTCGATAAATCATGTTATCACCCAGTTTGGTTCATAATCATATACTTCCATCCATGTTATTTCGTACTAAAAATGGAAGCACGTGAATGACGCACTAACGAGTTGGAGCATGTTCAACAAGACATAAAAGTTAATACAACACATTATATATTTGGTCAATACTAGGGAACGATGTCAATGGGTTAACTAGGTTAGTTTTGAGTGGGGTTGTTTTTAGTTTGGTAGTCAAAGTTTGGTTTTGTAGAGATTTGTGAACTGAAAACTTGTTTATTTCATTAATCAAATTTTGTTTATACAATCAAATATAAAAGGCGAAAACAATTAACTAACAAATAAAAAGATAAGCTCAAATATACGGCCCAATAAAATAGGCATATACTCTAATACTCCCCTCAAGCTGGATATATAATTCAACAACTACAAGCTTCAAAAGTAGAAACTTGAAGGTTTTGGTTTTTGTTGCTCCTCATTACTTGAATCTTGATTGTGAAAATTGTTGTTGGAGTGAACAGATGTAATGAGGACTTGATGGACCTCTATCCCTTCATAGATCTTTATTTTGTTTGCATCGATATGACGCCGGTAGGTGGGGCCCTACAAGGCAGGTAGATTTGTAACATAGGGTAGATTGGGTCCTAGAACGCAGGTATATTGGCGTCCTAGGGTAATTTTTGGGTCCGATGATGCATGTTGATTAGTGTCTTAGGATAATTTTTTGGACCTAGAACGCAAGTTGATTAGCGTGTTGACACAAGTTGGTTAGCGTACCTAGGACGCAAGTTGATTATCCTCTCTAATCATGTAAATGTTTTGTCTGTTTCACTATAGGAAACGTTTTTTTACCGTGTCAACGGAATGTCCGATAGATAGACCATGTCTTTACCGTTTCCATTCCGATTTGACCATTTTCGAGCTGCTTCCAACCACTTATAGGCTTCCGACATGGGAAACACTACCACCCAAAAGTGTTCGTGCTTCATAGTTGATATCTTGTGGAGAACCACCCGTGTTTGTATGGGGTCAAATATAATATATCCGTTGTGTTAGCCTCATAGATCTTGATGGCCTTAAATTGTTCAAGAAATGGTTCGTCCACAATGTTTCCAAGGGTTGATTTTAGTTTCTCCACAATTAGTGTTTTTTCTTGGGTGGTAAAATCACACCATCTAACATCATGGTTGATACAATAAGGGTTTTGTAGAGATCTAGTTATTTATCCATAACTTAATAGTCCGTCCATCCTCAACATCCGACCTAAGACCTTTTTGGAAACTAGCCTTGATATTGAAAAGGTTTTTCTATTTCCATGATATGTTACTTTTGAGTTTGTATTTAAGGATATTCTCTTTTGTAAGATATTTTTCCGAGATCAACCGGACCCAAAATAATTGTCTTAAGTTGAAGAGCTATGTTTGTGTCTTTGATTTTTTTTTTCACTCCAATGTGTCATTTCTTATTTCAATGCCTCATACCAAGCTCAATCTGAACAACTAAACATGAATTGAAAGAAGAAAAGATTGCATGTTAAAATTTGGTTTGACACTAAGGTTTGTTTAACGGGACGACTCTACCTTCTTGAGAAAAGGAGTTTGTTTTTTTTAATTTTCATAATTGTGTTTAGATTTGGTCATAACTTCTTTGAATGTGTTTTGGTTTAACTTTTCATTAATAATATGACATCTAAGGGCACGCTACCATATGAGGCATATCCAAAATATTACGAATAAGGTTTGTTGTTGTATTTAAAGTGTTCTTAGTCACTTGAATGTAGATTTATGAAAATTGACTTTTGCCTTGAGGTGCAACAATATTATCCAACCACTTTTATGAATTGTTATCATGTGTCTTGTGTTGCTTTTGTGAAGATAATAATACCATCCGTAAAATAGAGGAAGGGATTATTGGTCCCATTCTTGTGATAAGGAATCCCGCATGCCCTTTAGTTGCAAAATTTAGTCTTATATGTTTCTTGCAAAGAATTATATTACAAGATTAAACAGAAGTGAGGAAATTATGTCTCTTTGCATGAGCCTCTCTTAGGAAAGAGTTGATATATATAATGAATTGTTTGTAACAAAAGCTTCTTGAAAAGGGTTGATTATCTTTGACATTATATTCTTAAGCCGTACAAATGTGATATTAGGTATTACCTGATATATAGTCATACATAGATTTCTCGATCGATAATGGTTCCTTTTTGTTGGATGTCAATTTTCAATATCAGGGTAATGAATGTCTGATTCAATTACTTTAATAGTCTACCAACTCGTAAATGTTTTTTCTACTCTAACCACATCGGGTCTAACACTGTGTTAGTACTTTTGGTAGAACCCCGATGCCATTCCATTAGTTTACGACTACCGATGTTGAAGTTGATTATTGATTTGGCTTGGTATGTTTTTTTGATTTTTTGATCTCTTGTGTAACCTGAGCTAGTTGTGCTTGTAAATCTTCACTAACAACATTAGATCATTTGATTAATCTTTTGATTAATTTGGTTCGGAATTTCAAGCAAAACACATAAGTATCATTTAAATGAAGATATGACTTCTTTTTCCACAAGACATCCTACGACAATACTTGAAGTCCGGTCAAATAGGATGAATGGAGTTGTTTTAACTCCTTGACTCCAAAAACGGCGTTCATAATTATTGAGATTGTTTTTTCTTCCGAATAATTTGGGTTTATTTCATAAACATGACATATAGCACAAGGTGTGACCTTAAATATTTATACTAGTTTTTAAAAAGTAATATTATTGTTTGTTTTGTAGTTAGTTACATTTGTGACTGTCTCGGATTCTCTTAAAAGTTGAATGGAAAATCCTTTAAGCAATGTGACATAAAATAATACTTTGAAATATGATTGACACAATTCCATTGATCATGTTATTTCCAATCTCCACCACAAGTTAATTCTCTCACGTTTGGCATCAAAATAAAACTATAAAGGATATTTCCAAAACATCAAAAATATTGAGAAAGACTATACTAGTAGACCCAAGAAGGAAAATATGGCAACATATATGCTCTAACACTATGACAACATCTTCTTCTAAGTAAGGGATATATAGAGTTGATCAACTCTACCATTATGAACTCACCTATATAACTCGACCATCCATTTTCAAAATATTAATCTTTCTTTTGAAAAATGTCGCTTCTCTCAATATTGATACTTGGATTATGTTACATGCTCCTACCATTTATCATAAGTATACAATGCCCATTTTACCGTTGCACGTTGTTTATGGTACATACAATAAGGTGAGTGACCTAAACAATCACGATGATGATGATGATGATGATGATGATGATGGTTACGATTTTGCTTTGACTACATGAATGTTGAGATGTAGGGAAGATTGTGTCACACATCGACAACATGTTGGTGGGTGATACTAGCATAAAAACTTTATGGGTTACTCCTCCTATTTCCATGTAGTGTTAGGATGAAACCCTATATATGATTACTCACGTTTTTTATGAATACTATGTTTCCATTGTTGCATTTTATCAATTACATCATGGTTTCAGTTTACCTAGTTTTTTCTGAGTAACAACCGGATTTACTTACCATGGAAACCTTCTCTGATTCAAAACACAAACAACCCATAATAATCTCGATAAGAATTATCACTGGTCAAAGCTTGGAGGTTTAGGTTTCATGTGTGTTAGTAATTCCATCATGTTTTCCTAGTGTATATATATACATATATAGGAATTTTGATAGCATGTATGCTATCTTTATAGTGTTCTTTTTCATGTGTTTTGCCTTAGTTTTTGCTTGAGATAAGACATTTACATCTTTGCTAGTGCTTAAATACATCACACAATGTCTACTCCCCTTGCGTTTTGTGTCTTAGATTATTTTGTTCCAAAATGGAACAAAAAAGGATCAAATATACACCAAGTCTAAGGAGCTCTGATCATCAAGTAAGCAAGGAAGAAAGGAAGCAAGAAGCCTTGGAACATGGAGCAAAAGGAACCAAGGAGCCAAGGAAAAAAAAGAAGGAAACCATTTCAAAGGATGATTCAAGTCACAAACGTCAACTAAAGTCGAGTTTATCATGTCACTCGAAAGAAGAAACCTATAAACTCGACCTAAGAAGACATGGTCACTTGGATGAAGAAGATATTGCATATTTTCAGTAAAATGAGGTTATAGAAAGCATCCGGACGAATTAGAAGACGCGTGAGTACGTGTTGGAAATTAATTTCGAAGGGCTACAACTTTGTAGTTTACATCAAGAGCTTAATCCTAAAGGAAGACATCCTAAGTAGCCAAATATTGACTATTCAATCAAACCATAATTTCTTCTTCGATTGAATGAATTTCACTCGATCGAAGAAGACGAGGACTCGACTAAAGAATAAATCTCACATAATTTCCATTTTACTCGATTGAGTGAGCTGGAAACATAGATCAAATGAAAAGGAAAACTTGGACAAAGAAGAAACCGTAACAACCAGCCACTTGCAAGTTTGTTAGAGATTCTTTTTTGATCTAATTTGATAAGTTGACCACGTGTTTTTAGGCTATAAATAGAGGCATGACTGCCTTAGAATGATATCATACATTGGGTGTGATCACCTTTCTAAAAACAATTCAATTCCCTCTCATTTTATAGTTGGACGTGTTCTAAGGTGTTCTTGAGCTGTTCTTGGCAAAATTCATCCATAAGCTATTTTTGATTCGTTTTAGATCTTGTTTCCTTCATAACTTTTGTTTGGTAAGTCCAAATTACTTGATTTTTTGTCCTAAGTTCCTCATTTCATCCCTACTATAACTTCATGCTATTGTTTTTCTGGAATTATGATATTTGATTTTATGGTCATGAGTAAGTAGATCGATATTTGGGGTGAAAACTCCAAATCCAAGCTATGTCCTCTTGAATTGATGTTATGCCTTAGGAAATAGATGAGTATCAATGCATGTTAGTGAGCATATAGGAGAGATTTAGCCATTTTGAATGTTTAATTCGTGTTTGATCCTAATATGAATGTTGAATGCTAGATTTCTATCTAGATTGTTCCTCTTATGCTCATTGTTTAGTTCAAGCATGATAATATGTTTCTTAAATGGCCGGCTATTGAGGATGAGACTCATAAGTAATTCCTTTGATAGATATAATTATTTAGATGCATATCCATGCTAAAGTATGTAATGCTAGGGCCGAAAAGATGGCTTACATGTTTGCTTTGTGATAATCCATGCTAAACTAAGTTGATTTATGCTTGCAAATAGCAAACACCATGTGATGCTTTTATGTCTTGATTTAGAGCTTAGTAATGGCTTACAATTGCTTTTTTTAAACATTTGAATAGCAAACACCATGTGACATTTATTATTTGGATGACTCATGCTTTGATTCTCACATGCCTAACATGTCTACATAAGTTTAGTAGCTACATGTGTTACTTGATCATCTAAGTTCTCATATCCTAGTTTTCCATAACGTCTATTTCATGTGGCTTAGCAAGAGTTTGGAGAAACTATCCCCAACCCTTAATCGTTTCCCATAACATGATTTTGTGATTGTGTTTTGAGCTGCTAGTTAATCGATCTACGTGTACTACCTTGTTTCACCACTCGATCGAAGTTCATAGACCGCTCGATCCAAGTGTCCTTGTCACTCGATATGGGTTGACAAAAATGTTGTTTTAATGTGTTCACACTTGATCCTTAATTTTACTTTCTTTTACACACTTTGCATTTCATAAGTAGAATTCTTAGAGCAAAAGAAAGATAACATGGTCATTTGAGAGAAGACCTTGATACACATAATCATATACTTACATTGACACGGCCGTACACTTGCGGTTATATATGATTTTCCCCTAAGTGTTGTCTTATTTTCCTCACTTTCTTTGGTGGTGTGTCATATATGATCATGTAAAAACCTCTCATACGATAAGGAGTGAGAACCTCTAATAAACGTTTAAAAAAAACAATGATTTTGATTTCTCCATTTGTCCGTGCATGGTTCTTAGGTGCACGATCGTACATCTAGTGCATGATTGTGCACTTTGATCATACATCTTTTATATATATATATATATATATATATATATAGTTAGGATCAAGTAAGAACAGTTGATACAGTAAGAAATAAGAACAGTCATGTGCCACACGATTAAATAAAATCAACGTCTATGATTCAATTCTATTTTTGTATATTAAGAATATTGTTTATATTTTTGGACTGATATATACTGTTACCAATTTTAAAATCTTTAACATTTACTACCTAAAATTAATACTATATTTTGACCTAAAAATCGTTAACGTCTTCATCTTACTGTACCAACCTAACCTATTATCCATGGATGAAGATGAATGTAGGTATTTTAATATTCGTGTGTATAAATTTAATTGCTTACACGTTTAATATATTACTGTGGGCACGACAACAACAACGATTCCGACCGCAGCAATTGGTGGCGATGGTAGTGTTGATGGCGATGGTTTTGTCGATGGTGGCGATGACGACGGCGGTGGCGGCGAAGGTATTGAAATCGTGCACGACTAAAGCATGTAATAAAAAAACACAACTAAAACTAACTATTAAACAAAAGGATGCACGACCAAAATGAAGCACGACTAAAGCATTGCACGACTAAAAATAATGTTACAACACTACTTAAAAATGAAGCACGGCTAAAGCATTACTTAAAAAAATTGTAATAAAAAAACACGACTAAAATTAACTATTAAAACAAAAAGATGCACGACACTAATGAAGCACGACTAAAGCATTACACGACTAAAACATTTAAATTTAAACTAAAAAATAGATAAAACAGAGTCACGACTAAAAACAATTCAAACACAATTGGTACACGAATAACACGAAAGCACGACTAAATTGAAAAATAATAAATTAACCACACAGGAAAACACGACTAAATTGAACAATAATAAATTAACCACACAGGTGCATAAGCACGACTAAATTAACGACACGAGCAGAGAAATTTGTGCAAGAATTAGTACAATAATAAGTATATAATATTTATTTCCATAAATATAATATGCACAAACTTTAAAACGGCTGGAAAATATTATTTTCCAAAAAAAGGTAATATCATTAACTACTTAACCTTATTTAGACGTAAGATCTTGACCATTCGTGCTTTAATCTAACGTTCTATAACTGTTCTTATTTCTTACCGTAACAACTGTTCTTACTTGATCCCGACCCTATATATATATATATAATAATAATAATAATAATAATATATATATATATATATATATAATATAATGTGCATGATCATGTTGTTCATGAAAAATTTAACTGCATGGTCCTATATTTTGGATCAAGACAAGCTAGAACCTCCCTTACAATAAGGATTGTAAACCTAGAAGAGACGTTCAATCTACATAAATCATCGCTCTTGATTTCGTCACTTGTCCCGCACATGGTTCTTAGGTACACGATGACACACCTTTCACGTACAATCATGCCCTTTTTATGAAAGGGTACACGATCATGCACTTTATATAATAATCATGCATCTTCTTTTAATGAACAACACGATTGTGCATCATGTTCATTTCGAATATATGTAATAAAAACAAACAACTTTGAAATTTTGAACCCTAGTTGGAAGACCCTCCCACCCACCCTATACTAGTTAAGCAAGATGAATCTCTCTATTTTTTTTTATTCATTAACAGAAAAATAATTGTTCAAGAGGGTTTGTTATAATGTTCATTATATGGTTACGTTGTATTTCTTGATTGTTAATCTAAATGAATAATCAACAACACGAGCAAATAGACAACTAAGGATGCACGATCATAGTCCATGACTACGCACCATAATCATGCAGCTTGTATTTGTTGTCATGGTGCAGGCTCATTCACCCCTTTATCAAAGTATATAACATGATTGTGTGTAATAGGTGCATGATCGTGCACCTAAGACCAACGCACATACGGCGGTAAAATCAAAATCGTTAATTGGTTACGAATCAAATATAATATGTTAAACGTTAATTATGACATGAGTATTGCACTTGTAAGAGCCTTAGCCTTTGGAGCCACTTTTGGCCTAGCCGCCCCCGCGGGCTTGGGTGCCGCCCCTGCGGGTTTCCGCCCCTGCGGTTTCCGGCGGCTGCAGCTGGCTTTGTTGACCATTTGACCCGTGCTTTACTCTTTCCTCCTCTTATTTTTTTCCTTAGCTGATCAAGGGCTTCTTCATCAATTCATTCCCAGCCTTCCTACGTCCTCCTTGCTTCACCCTTTCTTCTCCTTGATCTTGTGTGTGAGTTCTCTTGAAGTTTGCAAGAGAGTTGTGGTGTGGCTTTGATGAGATTGCTTTGGTGTATGTTTGCTGAGCTTGTGATGCTAGCTGAGAGTGTGTTTGTTCTTTCCTTGGGTGATCACAACAGTAGAGGTGAGCTTCTTGCTTCTCCTTCCTTTCTTTCTTTCTTGTTCTTCCTTCCTTAGCTTAGGATTAGATGTTTTGGATTTAGTTTGATGTTGGATTGTGTATGTATATGTATGTGTGTGAATCTAGAATGATGAAGACGTGATTTGATCACGAGAAGAACCGAAGAGGAATCGCGGGGTCACGTTCTACACCGTCGACGCCCCCGCGCCTGGAAGCCGCCGCCCCTGCGGAATCCGTGCCGCAGCGCCCGCGCCGTGCCTGCGCCCGTCGCTGCCCCTGCGGAGTACAGTGCTTCAACTGTAGTGAGTATGGGCATATGAGATCAGAGTGTACAAGGCAGCAGGTGACTTGCTTCACTTGTGGCAGACCCGGTCACAAAGCTATCTTCTGTAGACGAGAGAGAGCTTCATCACAGCAGGATTCTTCTCCTGCTAGTGCAGCAGGGGGTGGGCAGAGGCCACCTCAGCAGCAACAGATGCAGGGAAAGCAGAGAGCTCCAGATCGCTCTACGACTCATGGATCTTTTCCTGGGCCGAGTAGAGGCAGAGGTCGTGGTGGGAGCACCACTGACACCCGAGGCCCACAGGGCCGAGTCTTTGAGCTGAGGAGTGTAGAGGAGCCAGCTGCACCGACTGCTACAGGTACCATTCTGATTTATGGTTTACCTATTAGAGTCTTATTTGATACTGGTGCTACGCATTCTTTTAATTTTGATGTCTGTGTAGAGCGTCTGAGTCTAGATACGGTTGAGGGGATGCCCTTTATTATAGGGCTAACCGATTGTGGTAGGGTCAGAGGTACCCATGAGATTCATGGTTGTCCCATTTCTGTAGGGACTCGTGTGTTACTAGTTGACTTCTTTGTCATGCCGTTAGAGCATGAGGAAGTCATACTAGGTATGGATTGGTGGATAGACATTCTTCCGTTTTAGATGTAGGTATGAGGACTGTTACCCTCTCTACCGAGTTAGGGCAGATAGAGGTTTTCCGAGGTTGGGACCTTGGAAAATCAGGTATGGTTATCAGTGCGACACGGGCAGCTAGGCTGATTGCATAGGGATGTGAGGCCTTCTGGTGTTATGCCATGAAGGAGGGGAGAGTCCAGCATTAGAGGACATCCCAGTGGTATGTGAGTTTATTGATGTGTTTGCTGAGCTGTCCAGTTTGCCGCCTCAGAGGAGTGTGGACTTTGGCATTGAGTTAGAGTCTGGTACGAGACCGATCTCGAAGGCCCCATACCGGATGGCGCCTGTTGAGATGTTGGAGCTGAAGAAGCAACTCGAGGAGTTGGCTGAGAAGAGCTTCATTCTCCCTAGTGTATCTCCATGGGGAGCATATGTCCTCTTCGTACGGAAGAAGGACGGATCACTGAGATTATGCATTGATTATAGAGACCTGAACAAGGTGACCATTAAGAAAATGTATCCATTGCCGCGTATTGATGACTTGTTAGATCAGCTACAAGGAGCGACAGTATTTTCCAAGATTGATCTGCGTTCCGGGTATCACCAGCTGAGGGTGAGAGAGCAGGATGTGCACAAGACAGCATTCAGGACCAGATATGGACACTACGAATTTGTAGTGATGTCATTTGGACTTACGAATGCCCCAGCAGTTTTTATGGAGTTGATGAACAGCATCTTCATCGACATCCTGGATCAGTTTGTGGTGGTCTTCATAGACGATATTCTGGTGTACTCTCGTAGTAGAGAGGAGCATGCAGGACAACTGAGGACTGTATTGCAGGTTTTGTGGGATAGAGAACTTTATGCTAAGTTCTCTAAGTGCGAGTTTTGGATGCTAGAGGTAGCATTCCTGGGTCATGTGGTATCAGCTGAAGGAATTAAGGTGGATCCGGCCAAGATTGAGGCAGTAGAAGCATGGACTACACCGACGAACGTCAAGGAAATACGTAGCTTCCTTGGCCTAGCCGGTTATTACAGACGCTTCGTGGAGGGATTTTCTGTGATTACCCGTCCACTGACGAGTTTGCTGAGGAAGACTACCAGATTTGTGTGATCTGATCAGTGTATGCAGAGTTTTTGAGGAGCTGAAGAGTGGTCTGACTTCTGTTCTTGTTTTGGCACAGCCAAAGGGTACAGAGGATTTTACCATAGTGATGCATCCAAGCTAGGCTTGGGATGTGTGTTGATGCAGCGGGGCAGAGTGATTGCCTATGCGTCTAGACAACTGAAGACGTATGAGGAGAACTACCCGACTCATGATTTGGAGTTGACAGCGGTAGTTCATGCACTGAAGATCTGGAGACATTACCTGTATGGTGTTACATGTCAGATCTTCACAGACCATCAGAGTCTGAAGTACATTTTCATGCAGCGGGAATTGAATAACCGCCAGCGTAGGTGGCTTGAGCTGATCAAGGATTTTTATCTGGAGATTCTGTATCATCCGGGGAAGGCGAACGTTGTCGCCGACGCCCTGAGTAGGAAGACGCCTCGAGAGCAGGCGATTGCGAGGCTGACAGTTCAACAACAGTTACAAAGGGATTTGATCTGGTTAGAGTTGGACATCCAATTTCCTGATGAGGATGCCCGGCTAAGTACTTTAGAGTTTCTACCTCATCTGTTGGGTGAGATCCAACAGAAGCAGGAGACCTGCCCGACCTTGATGAGGATCAGAGAGCGGATGTCTCGGAAAGAGGCACCACAGTTTCTTCTGGGAGCAGATGGAGTATTGAGACGCCGTGGTCGCGTCTGTGTACCTGCTGATGCAGATCTATGACAGAGGATATTACAGGAGGCTCATTGTACACCTTACTCGGTACATCCAGGTACGAGTAAGATGTATCAGGATTTGAGACGTACATATTGGTGGGGAGGGCTGAAGCCCGATGTGGCCAGATTTGTGGCACAGTGTGCGACCTGCCAACAGGTCAAGATAGAGCATTGTAGACCTGGAGGTGAGCTCCATCCACTTCTTGTTCCACAGAGGAAGTGGGAGGACGTCACCATGGACTTTGTGATTGGACTGAGGCTGAGCCGGAGTTTTGATGCTATCTGGGTCATAGTGGACAGATTGATGAAGATGGCACGTTTCATTCCTATTAGAGAGACGTGGCCGGTGAGCAGATTAGCAGAGGATTTCACTAGGTAGATAGTGAGACTCCATAGGGTACCGAGGACGATCGTCTTAGATGGAGATGGACGATTTACCTCGAGATTCTGGCAGCAGATTCAGACTGCCCTGGGGAGGAGTTTCCACTTCACTACTGCGTTCCATCCTCAGACAGATGGTCAGTTAGAGAGGACCATTAATACCTTGGAGGATATGCTGCGAGCTTGTGTGTTGGATTGGGGACAAGTGTGGACGAATCATCTCCCACTAGTTGAGTTCTAAACAACAACAGCTGGCATGCATCAATTGGGATGGCCCATATGAGGCACTGTATGGAAAGAGATGCCGTACTCCGTTATGCTGGGATGAGCAGAGCAGTGTTAGTGGTTTGACACCTGATCAGATTCAGGATGATGTGGCTCGAGTAGCACTGATTCGAGAGCGGATGTTGACTGCCCAAAGCTGTCAGAAGTCGTATGCTGATAGGAGGCGTAGACCTCTAGAGTTCAGAGTTGGAGCTCATGTATGGTTGAGAGTGTCCACGACACGAGGTGTTAGGCGTTTTGGCATTAAGGGGAAGTTGAGCCCCCGATAGTCGGACCATTCGAGATTTTGTATCGGGTTGGGAGCGCAACCTACATGTTGGCTTTGCCGCCGAGATTACAGGGTGTTCACCTTGTGTTTCACGTGTCTCAGCTAAGGGAGTATATACCAGATCCGAGACACATCGTGAGTTATGATGATTTGGTGGTTGAGCCGGACCACACTTTTGTTGAGCATCCGATTGTAGTCCTAGAACGAGGTATGAGACACCTGCGTTCGAAGGACATACCTATGCTGAGGATATAGTGGTCGAGACGAGGACCTGATGAGGCTACATGGGAGACTGAGGATAGTATCTAGAGGAACTATCCAGAGTTCTATGCCGAGATAGATATACCTGTAGGATCTACGAGTAGATCTTAGTACTATCTTGGTGAGTGTTTGCTTATGTGCTTATATGCCTTGTTGTGTTTATTTTCGTACTAGCTTGATATGATGTGTGATCTTATTGGATCTTGTTGTGCTAGTGCGATTGTTTATAACTGGAGATGGTTCGTTCCTCCCTGGTAGTGTGATGTTGGTTGGCTAGAGATGATTTTCCTATATGCCTTGGATAGTGTTCTGTTGCTGGAGTCGATGTTTTCCTTCATGCTTGTATATGAGCTTATAGAGAGAGTTATACCTCGGCTTATGAGTCCGAGAGGTTTGAGGATGTTACAAGTTTCGGGACGAAACTTGTTTTTAGGGGGGGGGGGGTGAGGTGTAAGAGCCTTAGCCTTTGGAACCACTTTTGGCCTAGCCGCCCCCGCGAGCTTGGGTGCCACCCCTGCGGGTTTCCGCCCCTGCGGCTCAGGGAACCGCACCTGCGGTTTCCGGCAGCTGCAGCCGGCTTTGTTGACCCTTTGACCCGTGCTTTACTCTTTCCTCCTCTTATTCTTTTCCTTAGCTGATCAAGGGCTTCTTCTTCACTTCATTCCTAGCCTTCATGCGTCCTCCTTGCTTCACCCTTTCTTCTCCTTGATCTTGTGTGAGTTCTCTTGAAGTTTGCAAGAGAGTTGTGGTGTGGCTTTGCTGAGATTGTTTTGGTGTATGTTTGCTAAGCTTGTGATGCCAGCTGAGAGTGTGTTTGTTCTTTCCTTGGGTGATCACAGCAGTAGAGGTGAGCTTCTTGCTTCTCCTTCCTTTCTTTCTTTCTTGTTCTTCCTTCCTTAGCTTAGGATTAGATGTTTTGGATATAGTTTGATGTTGGATTGTGTATGTATATGTATGTGTGTGAATCTGGAATGATGAAGACGTGATTTGATCACGAGAAGAACCGAAGAGGAATCGCGGGGTCACGTTCTGCACCGTCGCCGCCCCCGCGCCTGGAAGCCGTTGCCCCTGCGGAATCCGTGCCGCAGCGCCCGCGCCGTGCCTGCGTTGCCTGCGGCCTTTGTCACCGCGCCCGCGGCTGAGTCCTGTCGCGCCTGCGGGTTGCCTTGTTCCGCCCCTGCGTCTCTTGTGTCACGCAGGTGCGTCTTGTCCCGGGTCTACCTAGAGTTAGGTAGATCCTTTCCTTTCCTAGTATGAGCGGTAGTAGCATGCTAGGTAGATCCTTTCCTTTCCTAGTATGGGAGGTTCTTTGTAGGCAGGCCAGACCTGGTAAACGGTTCGGGCACTCTCCATTCCCTTAGGGTACACGGGGAGGTGTTTCAGGCACCATTCCAACTGGCTATTGGACCCAGAGGCGAGGATTATATATTCCTCGTGTCACATATGTTTATATTGATATATATATGAGTTGAGTATTGGACTTTATAAATATAATGAACCGGGTAAATGTGTGATATCATGTTGACGTGTTTAGTATTCTTTGATGTGTGTTTGTGCTCTGCATCTCTTATATATGTGTATGGTTAGCTAACGGTTTTATACCGTGTTGTAGATCCTTTGTAGGTTAGGAGAACTGCAGAGTGATCCAGAGGGGTGATCTGTTGAGGGCTCCGTACACTGGGTTGTCCTCGTGGGATGGGATCTTTTGACTATGTATATGGTTATGTTTTGTTGTACTCAGCAGTACTTGTATAAACCTTTTGATACTTTTATAACAGTTTGATGTTTTGTATTTAATCTATTGGCGCCTTGTTGTAAGATTCAGTGAACTTGTTGTTAGGCTAGGGTCAGGATCCATTGTGAGATCATAGCCCAGTAGCACTTCGAGTCCTACGGATTCAGGGTGTTACAGCACCTTTGTATGGTTCCACAAAGGGTGTTCATCTCTCGACCGGGTATATTATTTTGAATTAGACTAAACCGATCCGAAGGAATACGTCTAGTTTTTCGGTCGTTTTTCAAAAAATGTCAGCTTTGGATTTGACGGAAATGTTTTCTTGAATATCCATATATTCATTTATTGTACGTCAAAATATTTGTAAAAATACTAAATATAGTTGTAAAATATTAATTGGTTACGAATATGTTACATATTGTATAACTCATATAAAAAGGACATATAAATGTATTAACCATAACACAGTACACAAAATATTTTTATTCCGTTCTATCTCTAAATAGTGACAGATAACATGGTGTAGAGCAAATTCTCCAAATATGATGATTCTCTCCAAGATATTTCATCACCCCATATCGATCCTTCTAATGAACTCTTTATACACCACTCGAATCATCTAAATTATTTTCTCTTTAGTCGATTGATATGTGACGGTAACTTCAACCATTGGAAACTTTCGGTTGAGGTCTCTTTGCTCGCCAAGAATAAACTTGGATTCGTTCATGGTACTTGTGCCAGGCCAACATCTCCACCACATGCGGTTCATCAATGGGAATGTTGCAACGGTATGGTTATATCTTGGATTTTGCATTCCATTGAAAAAAACATTGCTAAAAATATAATCTACATTGAGACTGCACAAAAATCTAGACTTCCCTCAAAGTCAGATTTTCTCCATCTAACCAAGCCAAAGTTTACTAGATTCAGCGTGAGTTATCCACAATTGCTCAATGTAATCTCGCAATTTCATCTTTTTTCACAAAAAGCAAGAAGAAATAGGAGGAACATATCATTTTGTTTGATATACCAACATGTTCTTGCAGCACTAATGCATCATTACAAAGATTACTCAAGAATCAACAAATTATTCAATTTCTTATGGGCCTCAATTAGTCTTTTACAACCGTTCGTCGATCAATCTTGTTGATGCGTCAAATTCCTGACATTGATGAAGTATTCCAACTTATTCTTCAAGATGAGTGTCAAAATGAGATTCACAATCCTTCCTCAGTTTTAACTGATTCCGTTGTATTTAATGTCAATTCTATATCTGATCATTCTCGAGGACGTGGATCTCAATCATTTAGAAGAGATCATGGTATAGGTACCTATTATGGTGACCATTGTAAAACTTTTTTCCATTCAATTGATCGATGTTATACACTACATCTAATATTTCAAGCTGCTAAAGAACAACAACGAGCTTACTTTGCATATCATTTGTAATATTTGCCCTCACGCAAAACAATGCAAAATCTCTTTTTCACCATATTGACACATAGGGATCTTATAAAAGTCATACATATAATGGGTTTTAATATTTTTTAAACCATAATTGATGACTTTTCTAGAATCCCATAGACACAATTTACTTTCCGAGATTAATGTCTTTTCCATTTTACAAGCTTTATTACCCTTGTTGATACCCAATTTCACTCTAAAGTCTAGTTTATTAGATCAGATGATGCCCCTGAATTTGTTGGCCCCTTTTCTGCCTCCATTTATGAATCTAAAGGCATATCCATCGGTCCTCTTTTATTGACATACCACATTAAAATGGTATTTGTGAGAGAAAACATAGACGCCTACATAAGGTTGCTAGGTCTTTGATGTATCATTTAAAACTCCTAATGGGTGACAAGCTATTAACAACCGATTATCTTTTCAATAGAATGCGCTCCTTTACTCCCTTCATAATAAATTTTCTTATGAAACCTTGTTTCTTATATCTCCTTCCTACTCTCATCTTAAATTGTTTGACTGCCTATGCTTTGTTAGCACACTAAAGAGATCCCGAGATAAACTTTAACCAAGAGCTAATGCATGTTTTTTTTTTCTAGGTTACCCTTTTGAAAAAAACGCATATAAATATTTAAATATTACCTCTAACAAAATTGTTATATCCCGTGACATTTCTCTTCATGAGAAAATATTTCTCTTTGACTCATTACCATCTTTTTAAAGCTTACCTATCCTACCACATAAATGCATGATTTCTTATATCTCATTTTTCTTCCCATACCACATAACCCTCTTTACCAACGCTTCCCCACTCTACTTTTTATCACTCCCAATTTTTAGATCCTCAATCTAATTCTTCAATTTCATGATATACATATATATATATATAGAGAGAGAGAGAGAGAGAGAGAGAGAGAGAGAGAGAGAGAGAGAGAGAGAGAGAGAGAGAGAGAGAGAGAGAGAGAGAGAGAGAGAGAGAGAGAGAGAGAGAGAGAGAGAGAGAGGAGAGAGAGAGAGAGAGAGAGAGAGAGAGAGAGAGAGAGTTGACCCGACCCGACGAACCCATACCCGACCTGGCCCTGAAAAATTTGAAAAAAGAGAATCCCCGGAACCGACCCGCTTGAAACCGATTAACCCGAAGGAATTTATGACCCGAAGTAACCCGATAGCCCGAATGACCCGACCCGAACAACCCGATAGCCCGAAGTAACCCGACCCGAAGTAACCCGGCCCAAAGTAACCCAACCCGAATGACCCGGTAGCCCAAAGTAACCTGACCTTAAATGACTCGATAACCCCGTAAATTTATACAAATAGGGTATTTTAGATTACATTGATACTTTTGAGTTAAATTGATAATTATTGACATGATTTATTAAGAGAATAAATTGATAAAATTTTACCTATAAATATGATAATTTCAAAATAAGTTAATCATACACCGACTATTTTGAAAATTTAACTACGAGTCGGTGTCGCGTAATAACTATAATTTTTAGGAATAGACATTTTAAAGATTTTTTTTTTACTATATTGTCTATATATACATAAATAAATAATATATATTAAATAATCCATATCCATACAATAACTATAAGTATATGATGGCATTCTTCAACTCCCACACGATAAATGTAATGGAACGACGATTTTAACTCATTAAAATAACTTTTGATTTAAACTTATGATTCACTAATAACTCATTAATTAACCCATAATATAAATTTATAATATAAGCATATAATTACATATTACATAATCCATAATATAAGTCGGATATCCAGATCCGGTTAACGTCATTTCAATCAAACGAAAGTCGATTAATCTAATCAAACGAAATATCTAATCATTAGATATTTCGATCAAACGGATCAGTCGGATATCCATATCCTGTTAAATTCATACAATCAAACAGACGGGCTAAAACCATTCCGATCAAGCATATATGTGGATCATTAGATATTTTGATCATACGGATCAGTCGGATATCCATATCCGGTTAAATTCTATGCAATCAAACGGATCGGGCTAAAACCATTCCGATCAATTGATTAAACATCTATGTGGATAATTACCCGATCCTACTAAAGTCGTTTTTAGAATTTTAGATACCATATTTTCGAATATGGATCAAATAAATCGAACGAATTCCACAGATTATTATCCGTTTCGGCAAAAGATGACATATTTTATTTTATTTTATAATAAACAAAATAGGAAGAGCATATATGGATCAAATCGATTGATTAATCAGTTAGATTAGATATTTTGATCATACGGATCAGTCTGATATCTATATCCGGTTAAATTCATATGCAATCAAACAAATCGGGCTAAAACCATTCCGATCAATTGATTAAACATCTATGTGAATAATTACCCGATCCGACTAAAATTGTTTTTAGATACTATATTTTCGAATATGGATCAAATAGATCGATTGAATTCCACGGATTATTATCCGATTCAGCAAAAGATCATAGATTTTATTTTACATTTTATAACAAACAAAATAGGGAAAGCATATATGGATCAAATGGATTGATTAGTCGGTCAAATTAGATATTTTGATCAAACGGATCAGTCGGATATCCATATCTGGTTAAATTCATATTCAATCAAACAGATCGGGTTAAAATCATTCCGATCAAACATTTACGCGGATAATTATCCGATCTGACTAAAGTCGTTTTTAGATACCATATTTTCGAATATGGATCAAATAGATCGACTGAATTCCACGGATTATTATCCGATTCGACAAATCATTATTGTTATTATTATTTATTATGCATGTGTTTGGTTTACTATTACATTTTTATAAATAAAATGAACACTAATACACCATTAAAAGTCTAAACACAAGTAAACAACACAACTTTTATTTCATTTTTTTATCAAATTAATATCTTCGTATAAATTTTAGAATAAATTACACAAACCCGAAGATAAATTTACTTGAATCAAGATGTTAGGCAACCCGATCCGGTTTTGACCGAACCCGAACATAAATTGACCCGAATCAATTAAGATGTTACGCAAACCGATCTAGTTTTGACCCAACCCAAACATAAAAATGACCCGATTCCAACCCGATTGACCCGCATTAACCCGATAATTAATACCCGACCCAAACCGGCCCGACCCGAAACAAACCGATAAAAATGTGAGCTTGTTTTAACCCGACCCATTTCAACCCGTGCCTGTTATAACCGACCCGATTCCGACCCGTCCCGTTACGACCCGGGAACCGAGACTACCCGATAACCCGTTTCAACCCGAATAAATGATACCCGGCCCAAACCGACCCGACCCGAAAGAACCCGATTAATAACCAAGCCTTTTTTGACCCGACCCGTTTCAACCCGAGCTTGTTAGGACTCGACCCAAACCCGACCCGTTGGCCCCGTTTGACACCTATATATATATATATATATATATAAATTTGGCTTATTATCTCCTCAATCTAATAAGCCACTACTCAATTATTATATAATCTAGGTAATTGTTATGCTAAATCTCTTATTGGATAGATTTACTTAGCAAGTTTAATTTATTATTAATACTTTATAAAAATAATTTAAGAAGGAATTGGACTGTAATATATATATATAAATTTGTATTATACCAATGTGAATTAATTAAATGTTTTCTTTCTTACTTGGAGAAATATGGTTATAGAAGCATATATTGTCAATGGTACCTACGGGAAAGCATTTGTTAAGTCCATTGATGATGTCTTTTATCTGTGTGAGTTGCACATAGTGAATGTTTGAAAAATTAAAGATTATCCCTTAAAAGTATATTATTAATCATTTTATGAAACATTAATTTATTATTTTTGTTTCTTGTATTTAATATTTTTCTTAAGAAAGTTCGAGAACAAGTTGGTGATTTATAATTTTTACTGCAGAATGACTTAAGAGTAATTATAGTCTTTTTTTTTGGGTTGAAAAGTAAAAATAATTTAAAATTAGTGTTTTTTTTGTATGATACATATCTCTATAACCCAAAAAAGGTATTTGACCCAACTTGAAAAACCGGGTATATTTGACACCTTTACGATCCGATTTAGCCCGTCAAGAAATAGTCTGAAACCGTTTATAACTAAATGATATAGGAACCCAAGCGAATCCGACACATTCTACTCGCATTACGCCCGAAACACGAAGCGATGTTACCCAAATAACCCAATAATCGATGCAAAACAACCCAACCCGATTTTCAATAGACAAGTGCGCCCGGCTCTACCCGACACAAAATAGGTTTGACCCACACCTGCCTCATTGAGACCTTGACCAGGGACATACAATGCCTATTGCGCCATTGTCATGTGGACGAAGGTGATTTCGACTTCATGTTTCGAACCCACTCGCCTTTGTCGTTGATTATGTTCGAGATGTTTCGATCTAGTTAGTCATAATTAATCTTATAAACAATACATCAAATGAGTTCAATCTATGATACAATCATAATCCATAGAGTGTAGAGTAACATCGTATAAAATCAACAAATACTTCTAGCTTATGTTCATCGCGATTTCTTAACAATATGTCATCTGTGAGACAATCAAATTCTTTGTGTTGTTCTATAGAAACACAATGTCGTCAAATCCAGCATCAGCAGTTGTTCTATGGCAATAAAAGTATAAGAATGACATATAAATACGTGATAGCATCACCTGAGAATCATCGCTGGCAGAACTAGGAAATCCTATGGGGCATGCAGTGCCACATCAGACCAGCTAGCTGTCGCCTCTGTAACTTAGCACAACTCACATTCCTCCACATAAATCAATAATGGTGAAAATTTTATGCTTTCAAGATCTTATTCAAAAATTTCCAAATGGTTTTGAAGCAAAGGCAAAACGAGTAAGAGTGTTACCTCTTGAGCCTTGAAATAATTAAGAAGCCATAGTTTGAGTTCCTTGAGGGTCAATTTGAATTTTCAAGCAAAACAAAAAGTGTGATAAGATGGGACCCTTAAGAGACAAGGACATAACATGAAAATGCAATACAACCACAAAGAGAAAGGTAAGATGCTATGTATCAACTACACTTGCCCACTTGTGTATGTCTGCCAACATGTCACTTTGCTGGCATCCCGAGTCCTATGTGGCTGGACCACGTCATACCGCCTCCACCTCGCACATTCCAAGTGTGTATTGCCCACATTCCCCATGCTTAGACTTGTGCCTACAGCCTGCATGTATCTTAGTTACTGTTCATATATATATATATAGTCTGAGGCTAGATCCCTTCACGGGATAATTTTGACATTCTCATTATTCACGCTTTCATGGTATCAGAGTCACTTTACAGTATGTATAACCTTTTTTCAGGAGGAATCAACTCAACAAGACTGTCCGATGTGTACCATCACAAATCATATGTGGCTGGACCATTCGACGCCACCTGAGACAACCACCCAGTCAGCACATTCTCCTTGAGTATAACCCACTTTCGTCGCGTGTTGCCTTGTGTTACCTTGTGTTGTCTTGTGTTGAGCTCTTTACTCTTTCCTATATAAGAAACAAAACCCTGCAAATCTAATACCACATCCAACTTACTAGTCTTAGATACTCAATCTAGCAGCAAATACACTAGAAAAAATGTCTCTCATTACATCTGAGACTATTGACTTGGTTTTGAGCAAGAAATATACTTATGGTGGTAAATACAACTGCATACCATCAATTGAAGGAGACGACGACGATGATGATGGTGGTTATGATTATGCGCCCGCTGCATAGGTAGAATCAACAATGTTATCTGTAACAGATTCCCTAATTCAGGCTTTTATTTTAGATGTAACAGTTTATCTGCTATTTGTTTTTCTGAAATTATTCCATATTTTACTGTCAATTTTCCTCCTACAAAGTTAATTTCTGCAGTTAATTAATACTAAACCTCTTCTTATAGATTAACATTACATATAATATGATAAATGAATATGAAGGAATAGTTCAATGAGTAGGAGTGAGCAGAGCATACCTTTTCTGTCAATTTTCCCCTCTTTCAGACAATTCATCGAACACCTTCCGATAAATCAGTTATAAAGATAAAGTTACGTGCTTTATTGAATCCTCTGTGCTACGCTTGCTATTTCCACATTCAAAGCCCAAGCCCAAATTACGGAATCAATACGCGGCGTTTCTCACACCCGAACGACGTCGTTTGTTCTCCGCCACATTTTCTCCTTCCACGTCTGGTTGCATGCCCATTGCGCAATCAGTTTCTCCGTCATCATCGAACAGATCGAATCCGCCATTGATCTTCCTTGCTTTAGCCCCATTTCTTATGGATAACCTAACCTGCCATGCACGTGCTATCAAAACTCCTCAAAATTTTGAAGGATTGATGATGTCAATCAACAAATTCTAAAACCTAATTAAGATCAATTTTAACAATGGCGGTTCCCAAATTCGAATCGTCGAAGCAGTATAATGCCACAAGTACATTGGTGATCGGCTACGCACTCTGCTCTTCTCTCCTCTCCATCATCAATAAGATCGCCATCATCAAATTCCCTTTCCCCGGCCTCCTCACAGCCGTCCAATACCTAACCTCTGTCGTCGGAGTCTTCCTCCTCGGCAAACTCGGCTTCCTCCACCACGATCCTTTTTCCATCGCCGTAGCAAGACGATACCTCCCCGCCGCATTCGTCTTCTACCTCGCAATCTTCACCAACACCAACCTCCTCCGTCACGCAAACGTCGACACCTTTATAGTCTTCAGATCCTGCACGCCTCTCCTCGTCTCCATCGCCGACACCGCCTTCCGCAACCAGCCTTCTCCTTCTCGGATCACCTTTTTCTCTCTTCTCGTCATTCTCGCCGGAGCCGTTGGATACGTGGCGACCGACTCCGCTTTCTCCCTCACCGCTTACTCCTGGGCCGTCGGGTACCTAATCAGCATCACCACCGAGATGGTTTACATCAAACACATAGTCACAAATCTAGGGCTAAACACATGGGGATTCGTGCTCTACAACAATCTAATTTCTCTAGTAATATCCCCCGTTTTCTGGATCGTCACCGGAGAGTACATTGAGGTTTTAAATGCTCTAATGGAATCCAATAGCCGGAATTTGTTTGATTCCACAACTCTCATTGCGGTTTCAATGTCTTGTGTATTTGGTTTTCTCATCAGCTTCTTCGGCTTCGCTGCAAGAAAAGCTGTATCTGCAACTGCGTTTACAGTGACTGGTGTGGTTAACAAGTTCCTTACAGTGGCGATTAATGTAGCTATTTGGGATAAACATGCAAGTCCTTTTGGATTGATTTGTTTGCTTTTCACCATTGTTGGAGGTGTCATGTACCAGAGATCTGTGAGTGGTGCCGTTTTGCCTCAGATACATAGAGAGGTTGATGTTGAGGTTGTTGTCTGTGTTGATAAGACGAGCGACAGTGAGAATGAAGGTGAGGAGAGTGCATTGTTAGCTAAAAATACAGAATTTTGATAAGATTGGTGTTGCTTAATGCTTAATCATGTTTATTAGTATAACATTCATGGATATTGCATTGTTTACTTGCAAATGTGGGTTGAGGTTGCTGGTAGTTTATTATGATATTCTTCTGCTTTTAGTTGCTTACATTATATTCCATCACTCTTCTTCACCTGTGTTGAACCATATGTAAACTTTGAACTACAAAAAGGAAAAGAGAGGAGCCTCTTTTTGGGACTTCCTCTCTTTTCCTAATTATTTTTTTTCGATAATGAAATGTCGTTGTTTTAACTGTATGGAATAACAGAGGAATATGTAGTTTAATTAAAGAACAAATTACAAAATACCACCTCTTATTTATCTAGTTTTTCATTTAACCACCCCTAAATAGCCTCCGTTAACATATAACCACCAAAATCCAGATTCCTGTTAAAATATGTGGGGTCTACACAAAAATAACTCTTAAAGATGTAGAGATTGAGGCGGGGGATTGGAGCAGCAAACAATCGTCTTCTTCCATTCTTTGTGATTCAAAAAGCACGGTCCCGAGACAGTGCTTTTTGAGACAGTGTTTTTTTACAGAGAATCTCTGCATCGGGACAACAATATTCTCTCGCACCTTAAGTGCAAGAGACCAAAACTTAAATCTGTGAATTGTTCGCCTCTTCCCAATGCTTTCCTTTCCCGATGTTGTTGTTTACCCCGTGAGCGACCAAAATTTAAGACCTTAACCGGCTATAAATTGCCTTGCCATTCTTAGTGCGAGAGAGCAGGGAGAGACCGAAACCAAAAAATAGGAAAACTCAAGCTGTTGAGAGGGAGAGGAAGAAACTAGCCGAATTTTTTTTTTTTTATAAAAAATTTACGCGATAATGGTACGAACCAAGGCTGAGAGGGAGGCTGCAAGGAGGAGGCGTGCGGAAAGGATTGCGCGGGAAAATGCCGAAATACATGAAGCTGCGCAAAATCCGGTAATTTTCAATTAACTTTGTAATATATTGATTTAGATTAAATTAATATTAGTATATTTTAAATAAAAATTTTAGTTAATATATAGATGAATTTAAGTTTGTATAATGTAGATGGAATTTAAATGAAATTTAAGTTAGTAAATTTTATATGACTTTTAGGGTAGTATAATTTAGATGAAATTTTAAGTTAGTATAAATTATACTAGATGAAATTTAAGTTAGTAAGTTAGTATATTTTAGATTAGTTTTAGGTTAGTATAATTTAGATGAAGTTTTAAGTTAGTATAAAATTTTATACTAGATGAAATTTAAGTTAGTATATTTTATATGAATTTTAGGTTAGTATAATTTAGATGAAATTTTAAGTTAGTATAAAATTTTATACTAGATGAAATTTAAGTTAGTAAGTTAGTATATTTTAGATTAATTTTAGGTTAGTATAATTTAGATGAAGTTTTAAGTTATTATAAAATTTTATACTAGATGAAATTTAAGTTAGTATATTTTAGATGAATTTTATGTTAGTATAATTCAGATGAAATTTTAAGTTAGTATTTTGTACAGTTTAGAAATTTACATGAAACTTATAAGTTTATATATTATAGAAAAAATTTAAGTTACTTGGAATTAGTAAGTTCATATATTTTAGAAGAAATTTAAGTATAAATATTATATATGCTTTCAAAATTTATTTATTTATTCTTGTCCTAAGTTATAAATTTTAAATATACAGCTTAGTAGGAACCTTCAAAATAGACCTACTATTCATATGTCGGGTCGCAACCCAAACCTAGGTTTAGGAGAATCGTCGACGACACAGACCATTGACGATTTGTCACAACTTCATTTCGACGGGTCTCCTCCGTTTATGTTTGGCACTTTAGATGACCCTACATCCCAAATCTCATCTCCTCATCTGTCGGCTATACTCAGGGATGTTAGTAGATCCCAAATCCCACGCGGCGTCGATTTGAACGAGAGTGTGTGGGGAGAGGATGAGATGTGGTCTTTTCCAGCGAACCAAGAGTTCGAACCATCTACATTTCAAGAATCATTACTACAACCGTCCCTCGGTCATCCATCCTCTCACCATCCTTCATCAGATGCGGGTCCATCACATGTTGTACCTCTAACCCCGCAATGCCCGTAACCTCTCAAACTCCGCAATGCCCGTAACCTCTCAAACCCCGCAATGCCCGTAACCTCTCAAACTCTTGGATGCGCGCTTCATATAGTACCTCTAACCCCGCAACACTATCATCAAGAACAATTGACCAACTACTCAATATTTGAGGTATTGGGCATCCATACATCTATACACAAGTTTAGGTAGTGTTAGTACAATTAAAAAAAGAATAAAAAACGAGCAAAGTGGGAAACTAATAAACATACCGCAACAAAGTGAGAAACGTGATCATCCCGACAAATGAATAAGCTAGTGTTAGGCGGGGGTGATCCGGGTGCGTCTTCTTGTCGGATTAGAGGAAGACATGTATGTGAAGCGCCCCAATTTAGATAAGCGAGGGTGCACTGGTAAATAGTGGCGAACAATACACCACATATCTGCATATAGAACCAGTAGAAAGTAGGTGCTAAGCAACCCCGGTGTAGCCAATTTAGTTGGTTTGCGAAATCCTCAAGTGTATCTCCGAGAGGAAGGAATGTTATGTATCGATACGGGTTCGTCGTAAATTCCCTCCACATGATGGCACGCATCTCAGTCCAATGCTCTTCATCAAAACCCAGCAACACTACAAGAGCCCTAAATCCGCAATTTCCATCACCTAATACATTTTGCAGGTGGACAACATACAGAACCATGAATGAATTGAAGTTCTTTGTCCCGAAGTTGTAACCAAAAATAACAACCGGTGGAATATGTGGTTCTTCGTCCCTCCGTTCATTTCTTTTTCCCCTTGCTTGTCTAATATCATATCGGACGTGCTCAAACCCCGACTTCTTCCTCCCGGTTTTCTTCTTCGGTCTTCCTTTGGAAATTTGGACATTATGATTTCTCAAATTCACAGTCTTCGGATTTTGCATTGATCTCCACAATGTACCTTAAAGATAAAAAAATAAATTAAATTACTTACTCAAATATGACATTTTGAATAAAAGACAAAAAATTAAATAAATTAATAACTCAATTAAGTGTTACCTAGTTGTCGAAATTGGTTCTCATCTAAGGTCCCTAACTCGATTGCCTGTTGTAGGTCAGTCATAGCAACTTGATTCTCATTGATCTCTACCGGCTCGTCTGGACCACTCGATTGAACCCCGAATCAATCGAGCTCACGCCAAAATACGTGGACATCTGTCAAGAGGAAAACCCGTCCTTCTCTCATGATACTCGCCACTTCATGTGCACATGGTAATCCGGTAGACAATCGCACAAAGCAATTTACACAATCCGGAAGGAAATCCCCTTTGCATACTTTGATGTACGTCGAATGCAAATCCCGTAGGCGATCGGAAACCCTACCCAATAGTTGGCGAAACATCGGTAAGTTTGCAACCTCACACGGAGTCTTGAAACGGGATTGCTCCAATGATGCCATAATCCGACGAAACTCATCACTCAACATCAAATTGATATACTTCAGACACGTCGAGAGTTGGTAGTTGGATGCATCAGTTTGCCTCTTAAAAGTAGAGTGTGCGGATTCAACCCTACACATTAAGTTCATTTGAAACATGATAATAGTCTTACTTGAACTAAAAAGATAAAATGTTAGTTATCCAAAATATAACGTTATCCAAAATATAACATTTTAAAATTTTACTAACCTAAAATTCCATCTAAATTATACTAACCTAAAATTCATCTAAAATATACTAACTTAAATTCATAAAATATAGGAAATATACTAACTTAAAATTTCATTTAAATTATACTAACCTAAAATTCATCTAAAATATACTAACTTAAATTCATAAAATATAGGAAATATACTAACTTAAAATTTCATCTAAATTATACTAACCTAAAATTCATCTAAAATATACTAACTTAAATTCATCTAAATTATACTAACCTAAAATTCATCTAAAATATACTAACTTAAATTCATCTAAATTATACTAACCTAAAATTCATCTAAAATATACTAATTAAATTCATCTAATATATAAAATATACTAACTTAAAAAAAATATACAACATAATGAAGCATACCTGTTTGTAGCTTCGTTACCAAGGTGGAAATATCAATTAACCGAGTAACTTGCAATTTTCTCCTTATGACATATCCACATCTTGTTCAAGTAATCCATCAACCCCCACCGATCACCCCAATGCTCGGTCATTGCTTGGTGTCGGGCCTCAAATGTTGCACTTGACTTTGACTTGAATAACGCCGTACAATCACTTTGAAATTTTTGTTGCATCGTTACCGACCGTGTCTTCTTAAAGGCTTGTCCCTCTATCCCGCATTTGACGTGCCATGAACACAACAAATGTGCTGAATCCGGGAAAACCCAAGGAATAGCCCTCAAAAGGCCAAGTTCCCGATCGGTCACTATCACCTCCGGTCGGTATTTAGACGCTTGACACCACCCTTCGACCTGGCGCAGAACCCAGCTGTATGTATCCGCATCTTCCCTTGTCATAAACGCAAAGCCCAAGTGAAATGTCAAGTCGGTGCATGTTTGACCGACAATCTCCAAAAATGGCATTTTGAACCTATAAGACAAAAATAAATTAATTACATTAGTAAGTAAACATAATACAATGGTGAAAATTAACGTATTAAAAGCTTACATGTTGGTATTGTAGGTGGTGTCCATGATCATAACGTAATGATATTTCTCCCAATAATTTGATCGATTTCTCATGGGAAAATGAAATGTCTAGCAAGCTTCCATCGTCGGACTCCCTGAAACCGAAAATGAATTTATCTTTCACCAACATGTCGAATAGATATTGCGTTAGGCTCATCACTCCTTGTTTTAGCCTTTGAATCTTCGCCCGTGCATTGTATACATGTTGCCTCCCCGTCCAACTTCCTTCATACTCTTGTCTCAACATCTCATGAACAACCTTCGGTGCCGTTCCGGCCGCTGTTGCCCTTTCCACGAATTGAAATTGTTCACTTGTCAAACGACCGGCAAAAGTGTGGCCTTCTAGGTGCGTTGGCAACGCGTGGTTATGAAATCCACACTCAACCGTCAACCGCCACACACCCCTCTCTTGCTCATATCCATTTAGCAAAAATGGACAATTACATTCCTTCGAATGGGTGCGCCGAGTCTTCACCGGGACATCATTTAAGTCAACAACTCTTCTCTTTCCAACCTTCTTGGTCCCGGATTGTTCACACGCTAAGTGCACCATACCGAAACTCCGTGATTCCGACGCATTCCATGACCGTTTTATGATAAGCAACATAAAATATTTCATTGCCTCCGCCCGAGCCAAAGAAATCATGGATTCTCTATCATTCCACCATCCGTCCGTTGCGAATATCTCCGAATAGTCGGGTCCTTCATATTGGTCAAATGACGGACCATCGTAAATCTAAATTAATTTTAAAAAAAATTAGGTTCTACATAAAAAAAAACATAATAAAATATACTAACTTAAATTCATCTAATATATAAAGGATCATGGTAATACTTGAACTAAAAAAATAAAATGCTAATTATCCAAAATATAACATTTTAAAATATACTAACTTAAATTCATCTAATATATAAAATATACTAACTTAAATTCCTCTAAATTATACTAACCTAAAATTCATCTAAAATATACTAACTTAAATTCATCTAAATTATACTACCCTAAAATTTATCTAAAATATACTAACTTAAATTCATCTAAATTATACTAACCTAAAATTCATCTAAAATATACTAACTTAAATTCGTCTAATATATAAAATAAACTAACTTAAATTCATCTAAATTATACTAATCTAAAGTTTCATCTAAATTATATTAACCTAAAATTCATCTAAATATACTAACTTAAATTCATCTAAATTATACTAACCTAAAATTCATCTAAAATATACTAACTTAAATTCATCTAAATTATACTAACCTAAAATTCATCTAAAATATACTAACTAAATTCATCTAATATATAAAATATACTAACTTAAAAAAGAATACAACATAATAAAAATTATAAATAATCCGGATCCACCATACCTCATTTTGAACGGTTTGATGTTCTCCTTCATCCGATGAACTTGAATCCATTGTGTTTCGTTTGAACAAATTCTCTCAACTCTCCCACCCCTCTCTTTATACACTCCAATTCTACTCTTACCATCTCCAACATCTACCTCTTATTTATACTATAACTCTAACCCGAAAATTAAATTCAACTCCTAACCGTAAATTTGATTTACCTCCCAACCCCCGTATTAAATGTCTTGGTTTAAAAAGATAAGATATTTGGTCTCTCGCACATAAAGTGCGAGAGACCAATTTTTTTTAAATTTTTTTTTGCTCTCTCGCACCTATTGTGCGAGAGGCCAAATGCTATTTTTTCAAAAAATGGTGAGATTAGTAATTAATGTAACGCCCCAACTTCGCGGGACTTGGGACGCTACGGGCGAGACCTCACAATGGGTTCCGACCCTTAGCCTGACAACATTTTCACCGGACCTTTTCAACAAGGCACAAATAAAGGCAAAACTCAAAATCGTTTATTATGTATGCGAGAAACTGAAATGTAAAGATACAAGGTGGAAACTCAGCCGAGTCCTCAAAACGACACAACCCTGATAAGAAAACATAAACCACAATCCACAATACAAAGACATAACCCCAAAACACGTCCCCGTCCTATAATGTACGGAGACCCCGACTGTCCACTTCTCTACCTCACTCGGCGGCGTCCCTAACCTGCAAGGCATCTACATGAACGGTTTAAAACCGTTAGCTCATATTCGAAGCATTAGAAATAAGGTGAAGGCACATACACATATACATCACATAATACATACATACTCCAAAACACACAAGTCCGGTTTATTATCTTTTTATTATTAAGTCGTATCCCGTTCTAATTGAACTTAGGTTTGTGACATGAGAACCACTGTAACCCCCGGAATTTTATTCTGGACTTAGAGCGTTTTATAGATCTTTCTGCAGGCACGAGGTGCCGAGTGCCGGGATTTTATTTCCAAAATCCCGAGCCGACTCGTCGTTTTTTCCTTTTTTTTCCGCTTTCCGACCTTTCGTTCCGAATCGAATTGACAAGGGGTCATTTCCGACCCCTCGTTCCGGGCAAATGGGACAAGATGGTTGCTGTCCCATCTTGGCAGCCTTGTCCCCTCCCTCTCTCTCTTCCACTCTCTTTCACGTTAGTTTCTTTCCCTCTTCCTCCCATGGCTCCATTTTGCTCTCTTCTCTTCTCTTCTTCCATCTTGTTGAGGATCTTTGTGTATGGACTACAACAAAAGGATTCCGGGTTGTTGGTAAGCTCCTTCCTCTCCCTCACCTCTCTTCCTTGCTGTTTTTCCCTTCTTCTTCTTCCCTCCTTCATCCATGGCTATGGAGGAAGATCTTGAGGAGTGTTTGTCCAACTCTTTGCATGCATAGGTTCTTAGCTCGATTCGGTCAAGGAGAGGTGACTAAGACCAGTGATGGGTGTTTGGAGAAGATCCTGTAAGAAAAGAAGGACTTTGGAGTCAAGGATCCACGATCGAAGACGAAGAAGACGACGTTCTGCAGCACGACCGCGGGCGCGGACGGCCGCAGGGGCGGCTCAGCACCGCCGCGGGTGCGGCTCGGCATGGCCACGGGGGCGGCGGCAGGCTCACGGCCCAGCACAGCCGCGAGCGCGGCTCGGCACGGCCGCGGGGCGGCTCCGGGGCTCCAGGGCACGACGGCCGCGGGGCGGCTCCCTTCCGCTGCGGGTGCGGCCGGCAGCGCCGCAGGGGGCGGCCTCTGGTTCCGCAGGGACGGCTCCTGCTCCGCCGGGGCGCCAGCTTGACTCCGCGATTGCGTTTCTTCGATAGTAGGTTCCTCCTCTCCTTTCCTCTTCGTTCCTTCCTTAGTATTGATGTTGGATCATGTTAGTAGCATGCCTAGGATGGATCTAGAGTAGCTTGGAATGCCACTTAGTGGTTGTGAACCTAGGAGCCCTTAAGGCTCGATGTAAGTAATGGATATGAGCATGTGAGTATGATGGACCTTCTAGGCTAGCTTGTGCCTCTTTGGTTGAGGATTACTCTTGTGGAATTATGGACTGTTGTGGGTTGTTTCATGTGTGGAGAGTGTGATGAGTACTTGGGACCTAGGATGCATTCCTAGCTTGAGGGTTAGGCGATTTTGCATAGATCACTAGAGTGAAGTCTAAGACATCTTGAGCATGAGTATGTATTGATATGCATATCTCTTGTGAGCAGGTTGTGGGCTTCCGCCTTAACGAAACAAGAGTGTGGTGACTTGAGTGTGGTGACAAGGTAAGTCTCCGGACTTACTTAGCTCGTATTTTATGTATTAGCATTGATGTGTGTTTGGTGGTGTGTTTATGTTCTTGTTATAACAATTAAACCGGTAATTAGGACCACCGACCTTGTTTATATTTTGGCCCAAGTGTATGATAACGGGCGGTGACATCTTCTGCCTAGCCTTGACTGGGGCTTTGAGGATCTTGGCGACTGGCCCGGCGGGTATACGGTCGGGTGCATCCGTACCATTCCTTGCCGGTAGGAGGGACCGAGGCGAGACCACGGTGGTCTCGTGTCACAAACCTAAGTTGAATTCGAACGGGATACGACTTAATGATAAAAAGATAATAAACCGGACTTGTGTGTTTTATGTTATGTGTTATCCGTGTGTTTGTTCCTTCACCGTTTAATGCTTTGAATATGAGCTAACGGTTTTAAACCGCGGTTGTAGATGACTTGCAGGTTAAGGACGCCGCCGAGTGAGGTGGCGGAGTGGACAACCGGGGTCTCCGTACATTATAGGACGGGGACGTTTTTGGGATATGTCTTTGTATTGTGGATTATGTAGTACGGTTGGGTTTTCTTATCGGAGTTGTGATGTTTTGAGGACTCGGCTGATTTCCCACTTTGTAGTCTTTACATTTCGGTTTTCTCATACATTAAAACGTTTTGAGTTTTCGCCTTTATTTGTGCCTTGTTGGAAAGGTCCGGTGAAATTGTTGTCAAACTAAGTGTCGGGACCCATTGTGAGGTCTCGCCCATAACATCCTGAGTCCCGCGGATTTGGGGTGTTACAAAAGTGGTATCAGAGCCCTAGGTTGACAACAATGGCACTCACAATCTTCTTAAAGGCCGAATGAGGGATAAACAGAACCCACACGGGTTCTGACTTTTCGTTTTCAAAATCATATGCATGAGTCGGGTTTGGGTGAGAATGTACGGGACCACCACTCATTCCGCAAACCTCGGCGACATAGATCTCTGGATTAGAAATAAGTATATATAGTTATATATATATGACCTTAGGATGTTTGTGAATATTGTATGTACCTAGCTATGTATGCGACCTTAGGATGTTTGGGCTTGCATGCCTTGGATGTGTATTATGATCATGTTACCTTTATGCTTTAGAAGTTTATTATACCAGATTTATAAGTAGTACCTACGCATTTATACTTAAGTAAACGTTATACGAAATCAGATGGCACGTACGAGAGCTACCGCTTACGTAGGACCCGTTAGGGGTAGACCCCCTGTTTCTCCTACCGTCCCGAGACGGGGACGAGTAGGAAGACCTCCAAGCGCGAGAGGTCGGGGATGTATCCCTATTGTGGACCGCCAGTTGTGGGTCCACCAGCAGTTGAGGATCCCGTAGAGGATGTCGCAGAGAGCATTGTTCCCGAGGCTAGAGATACGAACCTAATAGAAAGAGGGTAATATGATATCATCACCTTTGAGACGACGTCGCTGGCATGGGATAGCGTTCATACGTGGAGGAGTACGCTCAAACATAGAGTTGATCGTTTTGTGCTAACGAACACCATGACGTTTTGCGGATTCCTTTAAAGGAATGTCGAAGAGGCGGAGTAGAGACGACGTAAGCAAAAGGGCAACCAAGTAAAAGAGAACTCGAGACAACTTAAGAGCAATCAAGATGGAAGCAGTTCTAAGGGAGCCATAATCGAATGACGACGAAAACAATGGAGATAACAACTTGAGTTCTTCAAGAAGACGCATGGACAACTAAAGATGCGAATCGAGGAGGAGATGGGTGCATTCCAACAAGGTTAAAGCCGGCGTTCCATCACGAATTGAAGCTTTCCTTAGACGCTCCTAAGCTTTGGAGTCAAGATGAGAAACGTGATCGAACCAGTGTGAAAGTGGTAAGATACCGTAAGTTAAGCTTACGCGTTACCATTAAGTGAAGAGTAACACGTGGATGCTAACCAACGTTTGAGATTTTGACGCACTTACAAGATATCATGAAGCGCGGGTAAGCCTATGAAGGCGAGTCATGTGACTCAACAACGCCGAGAAGGGTATATTTATCTCGCTGAAGGAAAAGGAAGCGTGGAATGAAGAATGAGCTAACGGTGTTTAAGGTACCCCGAGAGGGTAGCCTTCATGAGAATGGTAACATGGAAGCATAGAAGAATGTTAAGTCATTGACATGTGAGAAGGTCAGTTATTAGCTAACTGGTGACAACGGAGAACGCGCATGTGCGGGTGGTCTATGGATGAGTGTGGGGGAGTGTAACCAGGTTGTGGAATCATAAAGGAACGGTAACAAGAGCTTAGATTATATCTTAAACTCTTGATTTGAAGTTGTTATGGAGAACACCAGTTGCGGAAAGAGAGACGTTTATCTTCATTTGTACATCGATTACAATGAGCAGAACAAGATTACAATGAAGAACAAGTACCCCCTTACCACGTAGAGATGATCTACTTGACCGGTTGCAAGGCTCGGTGGTCTCTTCTAAAATCGAGTTAAGGTTTGATTGTCACCAATTGAGAAGTCGAGACTGGGGTAGTGCAAACATGGCATTCTGGAAAAACCATGGTCACTACGAGTTGTAGTGATTCCATATGGGCTTACTAATGCCCGAATAGGACATTCTGGTCTACTCTCGAAGAAGAGAGAAGTTGTATGACTAGTTGTCTCGGGATGACAACCCAGAAGGATGTTAAAGAAGTTGCAAGTGTGGGATGTGCTAATCATTACCGGAGTTGTAGAAAGATTCTCCAGGTAACACCATCTATGGCTAACCTACTTCGGATGACGATGAAGTATCGAGTGGGGCAAAAATGGTCAATGGAGTTGTGAGAGTTAAGAGGAGATTCATTGGTGCAACTGTTTCAGAAATGCCTCAGAGTATGACCGGGTTGAGATGTACAAGTGATTCTTCAAGACATGGTCTTGACTGAGTATTGAGAGATGATGTAAAAGTTATAACATACATGTCTCGTTTGTAGAAGCAGTGTGAAGCTACGTTTTTCCTTCATTACTTAGAACTTGCAAAAAGAATTGAGGAAACGTAACATCAAGTTTGATTTGACAAGAACCAAAGACAACGGTGTAAATTGGAGGTTCGACCTTCTTTGTTAGAGACAAGCAAAGAAGAAACATAATGGAAATGCCGTAGTGAGAAAGACCCGAGAAGGAAGTTGAGCTTCCGATACATCGGAACTTTTTGAGATCCTAGCACAAGTTGGGAAAGTGTGTTACCGGCTGGCATGACCACTGAGAGTAGAGGGTGTTCACCTGACGTTTCAAGTGTATCAATCGAGAGAGGAGGACGTGCCGAAGACGGCATTCAGGACGAGATACGACCATTATGAGTTGTTGTGATGCCATTTGGGCTCACAAATGCAACCTCCGTCTTCATGGAGTTGATGAACGGCATCTTCATCGACTTTTTGGACCAGTTCGAGGTAGTGTTCATAGTTGACATCTTAGTCTACTCCCGGAGTAGGGAGGAGCATGAGGGACACCTGAGGACGGTGCTTCGAGTCCTCCAGGATAGAGAGCTTTACGCTAAGCTCTCTAAGTGCGAGTTTTGGATGTCCGATGAGGCATTTTTGGGTCATATAGTTTCCGCCGAGGGTGTCATGGTTGACCCGGCGAAAATAGAGTCCGTTTCATCATGGCCGCCTCCTAGGACGGTCAAGGAGGTGCGCAGTTTCTTGGGCTTAGCGGGATACTACCGCCGTTTTGTGGAGGGTTTCTCAGTGATTGCACGACCGCTCACTTCCTTGCTGAGGAAGTCCACCAGGTTCGTATGGTCCGAGCCTTGTCAGCGCAGTTTCGAGGAGCTGGAGAGGAGGTTGACTTCCGCTCCTGTTTTAGCCCAGCCTGAGGGCATAGAGGATTTCGTGGTGTATAGTGACGCCTCCAAGCTAGGATTGGGGTGCGTTTTGATGCAGAGAGGTAGGGTTATTGCGTATGCTTCTCAGCAGCTGAAGCTGTACGAGGAGAATTAGCCTACCCTTGATCTTGAGCTAGAGGCAGTGATTCATGCCCTGAAGATTTGGCGACACTACTTGTACGGAGCTACATGTCAGATCTTCACATACCATAAGAGTCTGAAGTATATATTCACTCAACGAGAGTTGAATAACCGCCAGAGGAGATGGTTGGAGCTGATTTTTGACTTAGAGATTTTGTACCATCCGGGGAAGGCGAACGTAGTCGCCGATGCTTTGAGTAGGAGGACACCTCGAGAGGAGGCTATAGCTCGGCTTTCGGTTCAGCCACGGTTGCAGAGGGATTCGATAGGCTTGGAGTTGGATATCCGGTTCCCGGATATGGACTGTTGCTTGTACTAGTCAAACATATTACCCGACCTCTCCGGAGAGATCCGGCAGAAGCAGGAGGGATGTTCCAGTTTGAGGAGGATCCGGGACAGGATTTCCCGAGGAGAGGCACCGCATTTTATCACAGGAGCAGACGGACTATTGAGACGCCATGGACGTGTGTGTGTACCGTCGAATCAGGAGTTGAGAGAGCGGATTTTGCATGGGGCACATTCCACACCTTACTCGGTGCACCCAGGCACGAGTAAGTTGTACCAGGACATGAGGAGACTTTATTGGTGGGGCGGGATCAAGCCCGATGTAGCTAGATATATGGCCCGATGTGCGACCTGCCAGCAGGTCAAGATCGACCACCAGAGACCCGGAGGAGAGCTTCACCCATTGCCCGTGCCGCAGTGGAAGTGGGAGGACATGTTGCGAGCATGTGTACTAGATTGGGGTCAGGTTTGGCCAGATCATCTCCCTTTAGTCGAGTTTTCATATAATAACAGCTGGCACGCGTCGATTGGGATGACACCGTATGAGGCATTGTATGGACGGAGATGCCGTACTCCCTTATGTTGGGATGAGCCGGGGAGTCCTAGCGTTGTAGCTCCAGATCAGGTACAGGGCGACGTGGCTAGAGTTGCCTTGATCCGAGAGAGGATGTTGGCCGCGCAGAGCCGGCAGAGGTCGTATGCGGATAGGAGGTGTGGACCTCTCGAGTTCAGGGTAGGAGCTCAGGTGTGGTTGATGGTATCACCAACGTGAGGCGTCAGGCGATTCGGCATTAATGGGAAGTTAAGCCCCGATATGTCGGTCCATTCGAGATCTTGGAGAGAGTCGGTGAGGTGGCATACCGGTTAGCATTGTCACCGCGGTTGGAGGGTATACATCCGGTGTTTCATGTCTCTCAGATGAAAAAGTACATACACGACCCGAAGCACATCATCAACCACGAGGACCTAGTGGTCGAGCCGGACCATACTTTTGCAGAGCACCCGATAGCGGTCTTAGAGCGGAGTACGAGACGCCTTCGATCGAAGGAGATACCGATGTTGAGGATTCAGTGGTCGAGGCGAGGAGCCGATGAGGCTACATGGGAGACGGAGGATAGTATCCGGATGAGCTATCCCGAGTTTTACGCAGATTTAGCGACATCGATAGGACCGTCGGGCTAGTCCCGGGATCTTTCCTTGTTTGTTTTGTGTGGTTATGTTATAATGTGTTATGTGAGTGCGTGTGAGTATATTTGTACCTTGCGAGGTCTTAATGTGATTCTTTTCATAGACTTGGATTAGAGTCATTGGTTGACGTTTTATGAGTTCTACGCGGTTACGTGACGTGTTTGTCCGAGAGTGTTAGGTTTAGCAAGTTTCGGGACGAAACTTGTTTTTAGGGGGGTTAGTTGTAACACCCGGAATTTTATTCCGGACATAAAGCGTTTTATAGATCTTTCCGCAGGCACGAGGTGCCGAGTGCCGGGATTTTATTTCCAAAATCCCGAGCCGACTCGTCGTTTTTTCCTTTTTTTCCGCTTTCCGACCTTTCGTTCCGAATCGAATTGACAAGGGGTCATTTCCGACCCCTCGTTCCGGGCAAATGGGACAAGATGGTTGTTGTCCCATCTTGGCAGCCTTGTCCCTCCCCTCTCTCCTCTACTCTCTTTCACGTTAGTTTATTTCCCTCTTCCTCCCATGGCTCCATTTTGCTCTCTTCTCTTCTCTTCTTCCATCTTGTTGAGGATCTTTGTGTATGGACTACAGCAAAGGGATTCCAGGTTGTTGGTAAGCTCCTTCCTCTCCCTCACCTCTCTTCCTTGCTGTTTTTCCCTTCTTCTTCTTCCCTCCTTCATCCATGGCTATGGAGGAAGATCTTGAGGAGTGTTTGCCCAACTCTTTGCATGCATAGGTTCTTAGCACGATTAGGTCAAGGAGAGGTGCCTAAGACCAGTGATGGCTGTTTGGAGAAGATCCAGCAAGAGAAGAAGGACTTTGGAGCCAAGGATCCACGATCGAAGACGACGTTTTGCAGCACGACCGCTGGGGCGGATCATCACGACCGCGGGCGTGGACGGCTGCAGGGGCGGCTCAGCACAGCCGCGGGAGTGGCACAACACCGCCGCGGGTGTGGCTCGGCATGGCCGTGGGGGCGGCGGCAGGCTCATGGCCCAGCACAGCCGCGGGCGCGGCTCGGCACGGCCGCGGGGGCGGTTCCGGGGATACAGGGCACGACGGCCGCGGGGGCGGCTCCCTTCCGCCGCGGGTGCGGCCGGCAGCGCCGCAGGGGCGGCCTCTGGTTCCGCAGGAGCGGCTCCTACTCCGCCGGGGCGCCAGCTTGACTCCGCGACTGCGTTTCTTTGACAGTAGGTTCCTCCTCTCCTTTCCTCTTCGTTCCTTCCTTAGTATTGATGTCGGATCATGTTAGTAGCATGCCTATCTTGGAATGCCACTTAGTGGTTGTGAACCTAGGAGCCCTTAAGGCTCGATGTAAGTAATGGATATGAGCATGTGAGTATGATGGACCTTCTAGGCTAGCTTGTGCCTCTTTGGTTGAGGATTACTCTTGTGGAATTATGGACTGTTGTGGGCTGTTTCATGTGTGGAGAGTGTGATGAGTACTTGGGACCTTGGATGCATTCCTAGCTTGAGGGTTAGGCGATCTTGCATAGATCACTAGAGTGAAGTCTAAGACTTCTTGAGCGAGTATGTATTGATATGCATATCTCTTGTGAGCAGGTTGTGGGCTTCCGCCTTAACGAAGCAAGAGTGTGGTGACGAGGTAAGTCTCCCTACTTACTTAGCTCGTATTTTATGTATTAGCATTGATGTGTTTTTGGTGGTGTGTTTATGTTCTTGTTATAACAATGAAACCGGTAATTAGGACCACCGACCTTGTTTATATTTTGGCCCAAGTGTATGATAACGGGCAGTGACATCTTCTGCCTAGCCTTGACTAGGGCTAGGAGGATCTTGGCGACTGGCCCGGCGGGTATACGGTCCGGTGCATCCGTACCATTCCTTGCCAGTAGGAGGGACCGAGGCGAGACCACGGTGGTCTCGTGTCACAAACCTAAGTTGAATTAGAACGGGATACGACTTAATGATAAAAAGATAATAAACCGGACTTGTGTGTTTTATGTTATGTGTTATCCGTGTGTTTGTGCCTTCACCTCTTTTCTAATGCTTCGAATATGAGCTAATGGTTTTAAACCGCGGTTGTAGATGACTTGCAGGTTAGGGATGCCGCCGAGTGAGGTGGAGGAATGGACAACCGGGGTCTCCGTACATTATAGGACGTGGACGTTTTTGGGATATGTCTTTGTATTGTGGATTATGTAGTACGGTTGGGTTTTCTTATCGGAGTTGTGATGTTTTGAGGACTCGGCTGAGTTTCCACTTTGTAGTCTTTACATTTCGGTTTTCTCATACATTAAAACGTTTTGAGTTTTCGCCTTTATTTGTGCCTTGTTGGAAAGGTCCGGTGAAATTGTTGTCAAGCTAAGGGTCGGGACCTATTGTGAGGTCTCACCTGTAGCATCCCGAGTCCCGCGGATTTGGGGTGTTACAACCACCGTGGTCTCGCCTCGGTCCCTACTTACCGGCAAGGAATGGTACTGATGCATCCGACCGTCTTCCCATCCGGGCTAGTCGCCGAGAACCTCCTAGACTCTCGCAAGAGCTAGGCATATGATGTCACCGCCCGTTATCATACACTTGGGCCAAAATATAAAGTCGGTGGTCCTATTTACCGGTTTAGTTGTTTGTAACATAAACAATAACACAAACACACATCACCAACACACATCGATGCTAATACGTAAAATACGAGCTAAGTATGTCTGGAGACTTACCTCGTCACCACACTCAATTCACAACACTCTTGCTTCCTTAAGGAGGAAGCCCACAACCTGCCCACAACCTGCTCAAAAGAGATATGCATAACAATACATGCTCACACTCAAGAAGTCTTAGATTTCACTCTAGTGATCTAAACAAGATCACTTAACCCTCAAGCTAGGAATGCATCCTAGGGTCCAAGGTAATCACCACACTCTCAACACATGAAAGAAACTCACAACAGTTTATAACCTCACATGATCTTAAACCTCAGCCAAGAAGGAACAAGCTAGCCTAGAGGGTCCATCATGCTCAACATACTCATAACCATCAACTACATCGAACCTTAAGGGCTCCTAGGTTCACACCCACTAATTGGCATCTCAAGCTACTCTAGATCCATCCTAGGCATGCTACTAACATGGTACAACTACTTAACTAAGGAAGGAACGAAGAGGAAGGGAGAAGAGAGCCTACTGTTGAAGAAAACGCAGCCGCGGAGTCAAGCTGGCGCCCTAGCGGAACACTGCCGCCGCCCCTGCGGACCCAGGAGCTGACCCTGCGCCTTGTTGTTGTCCTGGAGCCGCCCCTGCGGTGCTGGTGCCGCCCTTGCGGTGGTCTGGAGCCGCCCCTACGGCCATGATGAGTTGCCCCCGCGGTTTCGCTACAGAAGCTCGTCTTCGACTATGGATCCTTGGCTCCAATGTCCTCCTCTCCTTGTTGGGTCTTCTCTAAACACCAACCACTGATCTTAGACTCCTCTCCACGACCTAATCGAGCCATGAACACATGCATGCAAGGATTTGAGTAAAACGCTTCTCAAGAGCTTCATCCATGGCCATGGATGTGGCCATGGATGAAGGAGGGGGAAAGAAAGGGATAACCAACAAAGAAGAGAAGGGAGGGAGAGGAAGAAGCTTAGTAAACCAGATTTGAATCTTCCCCACTACAGTCCACAATCCAAGAGCTTCAAAAAAAATGGAAGAGAGGAAAAAGAGAGAGAAGAGAGGAAGATAGGAGAGATTAAAGTGAAAGAGAAAGAGAGGAGAGAGAGGGAGGGGAGAAGAGCTGAATAAGTGGAGAGGGGATCAAGGGGTCAGCTGACCTCTTGTCACCTCACCTCGGAACGAGGGGTCGGAAATGACCTCTTGTCACCTTAGCTCGGAACGAAGGGTCGGAAAGTGGAAAAGGGGAAAACGACGAGTCGGCTCGGGATTTTAGGAATAAATCCCGGCACTCGGCACCTCGTGCCTGCGGGGAGATCTACAAAACGCTCTAAGTCCAGAATAAAAATTCCGGATGTTACAACTAACCCCCCTAAAAACAAGTTTCGTCCCGAAACTTGCTAAACGCAGCACTCTCGATCAACACGTCTCGTAACCACGAGGAACTCATAAAACGTCAACTATCGGCTCTAATCCAAGTCTACGTATAGAATCACATCAAGACCTCGCAAGATACACATATACTCATACGAACTCACATAACATGTCATGACATAAACACCAAGCACAAATAAGGGAAGATCTCGGGACTAACCCGACGGTCTTATCGATGTCGCTAAATCTGCGTAAAACTCGGGATAGTTCCTCCGGATACTATCTTCCGTCTCCCATGTAGCCTCGTCGGCTCCTCGCCTCGACCACTGTATTCACAACATCGGTATCTCCTTCGATCGAAGGCGCCTCGTACTCCCCTCTAAAACTGATATCGGGTGCTCTGCAAAAGTATGGTCCGGCTCGACCACTAGGTCCTCGTGGTTGATGATGTGCCTCGGGTCGTGTATGTACTCTCTCAGCTGAGAGACACGAAATACCGGATGTATACCCTCCAACCGCAGTGGCAATGCTAACCGGTATGTCACCTCACCGACTCTCTCCAAGATCTCGAATGGACCGACATATCGGGGGCTTAACTTCCCCTTAATGCCGAATCGTCTCATGCCCCGCATCGGTGATACCCTCTGTTGAGAGATATTTTTATGATATAAATGAAAGGTGCATATTTCATAAAAATAACGTAATACCAAATTGGGTGAAATAATCAACTTAGGTAACAAAAAAAAAACAAAACTTTAAGTCAATATAAAATAAAATGTAACGGGGAGTCCCACAAGCCCAAAAAAAAAAACTACGGATAGTAATTTTTAATCCGGTATTCATATCTCACAACTTACTATCCTTCAAATTCTATTAACTAAATCACTACCTTCGAGTGTTCATTTTATTTTATTTTTTAGCTATTAATTTGGTTAATTAAAAGCCTATTCCTTATTTGGATTAGAAGTGAAGCACATGATAAGGCTTCACAATATAATATTATAATGGGGTTTAAAAGATACAATTCAAATAAAAAATCCATAATCAAAACGCTTTGTGAAAAGGTTTAATTGTGTGCCAATTTCATTGGTAAATTGTGCATCTTCAGCACACACACAATATATTGCAAGTGCATGTCTCTCCATAAATTAATAGTCCTAAGTAAATGTGCAAATGGAAGACAATAGGGAGTTTAACTCTAAAAAAAATAAAATGAAATGAAATGGCAAAAAGGAAAAAGAAGAGTCACGTGGGTGACAGTTTCCAAATACAAAAAATAATAAATGGTTTTTATTCTGCTGCTGAATAAATACTCATTACCGGCAGGGACGTTACAATTTTGACTAGAATTTCTCTCCTTGCTGACCAAGGATCCCATTTTGAAACAGTCATCATTAATTAAATCCAATTAAAAGCCTATTCATCATTATATATAGGATGAAAAATTGGTGCTTGTGGATACAAAAGGGAGCTTCATTATATATAGCTTCGGGTTGAATCAAGGAGGGCTAATTCAAGCTTGTTAAATTATTTGTATACAAAAGGGAGCTTCATTAGCCATGGTGAAATTTCACATTGCGTTTGGTGAATTGCTTGCGTGAGAAAGGTCAACGATGTTTTGCAAGTTAACACCAAGTTACTTGTACTTTCATCAATGGAGAATATGCGAAGTCGAGATCAAATTGGCGTTACAGGTATTTTTGAAAGAATCCAAGGACAACCCGAGAAGCACATGGAGAAACTTACATGGAGTTCGCAACTTAGAGAAGCGGTTGAGGATCAACCTGGAAGAAAGCAAAAGCATTGAAAACATGCAGGTACAAGACGGCTTGAAGCGGTCCGTATCAGCAAGGTCCTAGAAAAGTGAAGTTAATATACAACACGAAGAGAAGGACATGATTCGATCGAAGGATGATAACTTGCGAGGAAAGAGGATGCAAAGAACCGAACAAAGACGCACTTAAAGACGTTGAAATATCAAGTTCCTGCAACAAGTTAACTGATCTTCAACCTCTCAAATTTTGCTAAGGGTTTAAAGTATGCAAACTTCTTATAATTTGGCCAAAGTCAAGAAGATGCAACCCATACTACACATACAAAATCGGGCGGAGTCAAGAAAGCGATCGTAAATGGAATCGGTAGTTGCATCAGGCCCATCCGAAATAACTTCAGTTTTACGCAGAAAATTTGAAGAAAATTGTGCCGGACAAATGGAGAATGAAAGGCTGATCGAAATGAAGAACAAAAAAAATCCAAGTTGATCGAAGTGAAAGGGAGTTTCGATAATATGATGCAAAAGATGGCCAAGTATAACGAGTACAAGATGGTTTGAGGAGTACGCAGAGCGGAGAAACTTGTCATTTTACTTGGGAGCTTAAATATATATATATATATATATATATTTTGGATAGCAAGAAGCATCTTATACGAGTCGATCGAAGAATACGTAGCTTCACTTTAGCCTTGATGATTCAAACGTGAAGAAGAAATAAGAAGAATCTCTAAAGTTAGCTTATTATGTGGGATGATGTTGTTCTGCTTATGAAGAAGATACCAGCTTGCACAAAAAAAAAAAAAGAGAAAGAAGCAAGTCAAGGAGAGCAACACTACAATTTACACATCAAATATCAAATGGGAGATTTCATAAAAGTTGAGTTTATTCATGTAAATCCGAGCGGTACACTAAGTGTCATAACCAAAAATTGAAATCAAAACTATGAATAGAGGATTCAAGCAGATCAAACGTTACATGAAGATGTTTGAAAATAAAGTCCATTGACCCTAGCAAGCGATTGACTTTAGATGTAGTGATACATATGGATACCATGATGATCGATGGAAATGAAGAACCAGATATGTTTGAAAGGGATATTTATATTAAAGTATCCTTTTCACATATAACAACAATTAGCAACTAACAATGTTGATTTGCTTCGATCTCATTTGTATGTTAAAGAATTGTTACCTTGCATGACACAAGGATATCAAAATTCACGGAGACATCCAAGACCCTACATGTTTATGGTAGAAAAGAACTACGTATGATTTGATCCTTATGAAAGGGTACGTAGGAAACTCAATCTCATGGCCGTTGAGTTCAATCGCAAATTTCGAGTTGATACCCAAGGAAAGGTTTGAGAACTACGTTTGACTTGATTCCGTCGAAACGGATACGCAGGAAACTCATCGAGTTCAGTCATATCCCCCTACCCAAATAAAAAGAAGACAAGACCTAACTTAGAGTTTCTCATACGCAAATGATAGGCTGGTAATTTGGAAAACCTTTCATAGAAGGTGGGTCCGAGTTATTCCGGTGATGCAAAAAAAAGTTGAGAAATACAAGTCATAGTTGGTGCGGATTATGGACGACATGTCCTAAAAGTTGAGTTTGGTTTCTTTCTATGATGCATGGAAATCGGAGTTTGGAAAAATATTCTATTGAACTACGTAAGGCTTGATCCTTCCCAGGGAAGGTACGTAGGCAACCCGTCGGGTGCAGCCCAAATTCAAAGAAAAAAATTCAAGAGGTCATCCGAAATGTAGTCGGTATTGTTTTAGAATCATGAAGATACGACTAATAAGGGTCGAACCTTATAAACATTTTTCAAACAAAATGTGTGAAGTATTTTTATTTTCTTGTAATATTTTTGCTTAACACCCTCAACCACACCCGAGCTCCTACCCTGAACTCGAGAGGTCTACGCCTCCTATCCGCATACGACCTCTGACGGTTCTGCGCGGCCAACATCCTCTCTCTGATCAAAGCAACTCTAGCCATGTGGTCCTGTACCTGATCTGGGGCTACAACACTAGAACTCCCCGGCTCGTCCCAACATAAGGGAGTACGACATCTCCTTCCATACAATGCCTCATACGGTGTCATCCCAATTGACGCGTGTCAGCTGTTATTATACGAAAAATCGACCAACGGGAGATGGTCTGGCCATACCTGACCCCAATCTAGTATACATGCTCTTAACATATCCTCTAATGTCTGAATAGTCCGCTTAGACTGACCGTCGGTCTGTGGATGGTATGCGGTGGTGAAATGAAGACTCGAACCTAGGGCGGCGTGGACCTGCTGCCAGAACCTCGAGGTAACACGCCCGTCCCTGTCCGAGATGATGGTCCTCGGTACTCCATGTAATCTCACAATCTGACAGGTAATGTCCTCGGCTAAACGAATCACCGGCCACGTTTCCCGTATAGGGATGAAACGCGCGGTCTTCGTCAACCGTTCTACTACTACCCATATCTCATCGAAGCTCCTACTCAGTCTCAGACCGGTAACGAAATCCATGGATATGTCCTCCCACTTCCACTACGGCACGGGCAGTGGGTGAAGCTCTCCTCCGTGTCTCTGATGGTCGATCTTGATCTGCTGGCAGGTCGTGCATCGGGCCACATATCTAGCTACATCGGGCTTGAGCCCGCCCCACCAATAAAATCTCCTAATATCCTGGTACATCTTACTCGTGCCTGGGTGCACCGAGTAAGGTGTGGAATGTGCCTCATGCATAATCCGCTCTCTCAACTCCTGGTCCGACGGTACACAAATACAAAACTGGCGTCTCAATAGCCCGTCTGCTCCGGTGATAAACTGCGGTGCCTCTCCTCGGGACATCCTGTCCCAGATCCTCATCAAAATGGGACATCCCTCCTGCTTCTGCAGGATCTTTCCGGATAGGTCAGGTAATACCTCTAACTCGGACAAACAATAGTCCGTCTCCGGGTACCGGATATCCAACTCCAAACCTATCAAATCCCTCTGCAACTGTGGTTGAACCGTAAGCCGAGCTATAGCTTCCTCTCGAGGTGTCCTCCTACTCAAAGCATCGGCCACTACGTTCGCCTTCCCCGGATGGTACAAAATCTCTAAGTCAAAGTTCTTAATCATCTCAAACCATCTCCTCTGGCGGTTATTCAACTCCCGCTGAGTGAATATATACTTCAGACTCTTATGGTCTGTGAAGATCTGGCACGTAGCCCCGTACAAGTAATGTCGCCAGATAATCAGGGCATGAATCACTGCCGCTAGCTCAAGATCATGGGTACGGTAATTCTCCTCGTACGGCTTCAGCTGCCGAGAAGCGTACGCAATAACCCTACCTCTCTGCATCAAAACGCACCCCAAGCCTAGCTTGGATGCGTCACTATACACTACAAAATCCTCTACGCCTTCAGGCTGGGCTAAAACAGGAGCGGAGGTCAACCTCCTCTTCAGCTCCTCGAAGTTGCGCTGACAAGGCTCGGATCAGACGAACTTGGTAGACTTCCTCAGCAAGGAAGTGAGCGGTCATGCAATCACGGAGAAACCCTCAACAAAACGGAGGTAGTATCCCGCTAAGCCCAAGAAACTGCGCACCTCCTTGACCGTCCTAGGAGGCGGCCATGAGGAAACAAACTCTATCTTCGCCGGGTCAACCATGACACCCTCGGCGGAAACTTGTGAGAGCCCTATTCTTTCGGACCGAGTCTTGGTCCTTAGCCGAGATTGGCCTTTCCGCACCCGCGGGCCTGACTGCCGCCCCTGCGGGTTTCCGCCCCTACGGCTCATGGAACCGCCCCTGCGGTTTCCGGCGGTTGCAGCCGGTTTTGTTGACTTCTTGCCCGTGCTTTACCTTTCCTTACTTCTTTCCTTTCCTTGGCTGATCAAGGGTTATTTCTTCACATTTCCAATACAACTTTACGTCCTTCTTGCTTCTTCATCCCTTCCCTTGATCTTGCTTGAGTTTTTCTTGGAGTTTTGCTTGGAAGTTGTGCTTGGTGGTTGTTGATATGCTAGTGATGTGTGTTGCTGAGCTTGGAAGCCAGCTTTGGTGTGTGTTGATCTTCCCTACAGCCTAGGACCACAGTTGTGGTAAGCTTCCTTCTTCCTCTTCTGTTCTTTCTTCTTGGATTCCATTTCTTTAGCTTAGGATTAGATGTTTGGACATAGGATGTTGATGGAATGTGTATATTGTGGCATGTGTGTGTTTGTGATGGAGTGAAGACGTGATTTGATCACATGAAGAGCTAAAGAGGAGCCGCGAGATTGCATTCTGCACTGTCGCCGCCCCGCGTCTGGAAACCGCCGCCCCTGCGGAAACCGTGCCATCGTGGCCGCGCCAGCGCCTACGCCGTGCCTGCGTTAGCCTGCAACCTTGTCACCGCCCCTGCGGCTTCTTCCTGCCGCGCCTGCTGGTTATCCATTCCGTCCCTACGTCCCTTGATCACGCAGGTACGTCTTGTCCCGGGACTACCCATAGTTGGGTAGCTCCTTTCCTTTCCTAGTATGAGGGAACTAGTACCATGCTAGGTATCGGTTTTTGATGAGTATGATATAGATATGCCGGTTACGGCCTTGAGGTTACGAGTTGGATATGATCCTTATGGATCCCTTGGGTCTAGGTGTGACCCCTTTGTGTGATAGGAGTTTGATATATATTTATGTATGCCTTGTATAGGCCGTGTTGTCCTCTAGTGTGGAGTGGACCATTCGGAGAGTTGATCGTACTTGAGTTACTTCTGAGATCGAGGTAAGTCCATAGGACTTACTTAACTACTATCCTTATATTGGATGTATGCTTGAGTGGTGTGTGTGTTATATGCTTTATAGCATGTGTTATTATGGTCACCGACCTATGTTATATTGACCGCCCATTGTAGTGGCCGTGATAACCTTTCCCTTTCATCCCGTAGTGGAGTTTGGGAGGTTCTCTGTAGTCAGGCCAGATCTAGTATACGGGAAGGACCCTCACCACTCCCATAGGGTACACGGGAGGTGTGCTCATACTACTCCAGCTGGCTAGAGTACTCAGAGGCGGAGATTATATTCCTCGTGTCACATATCTTTATATACATCTATTTATACGATTGAGTGATTTAACTTATTAAAGATAATAAACCGGGTAAATGTGTGATATCATGATGGTGTGTTAATATTATTTATGTGTGTTTTGTGCTCTAGCATCTTCTTATATATGTGTATAGTTAGCTAACGGTTTTATACCGTGTTGTAGATCATTTGCAGGTTAGGAGAGCTGCAGAGTGATACAAAGGGGTAATCTGCTGAGGGTTCCGTACATTGGGCGTATTCGTGGGATTTTGGGTTTATCATTATTGTACAGATTTCAGTTTGACTTTATACTCAGCAGTACTCCGTATCATCCTTTTGACATGTATATATATATATATATATATATATATATATATATATATATATATATATATATATATATATCAGTTTCTATGTTTTGTCTTAATCTATTGGTGCCTTGTTGTAAGATTCAGTGAAGTTGTTGTAAGGCTAGGGTCAGGATCCATTGTGAGATCCTAGCCCAGTAACACCTCGAGTCCTACGGATTTGGGGTGTTACAAAACCATATGACCTAAAAATGCCACCTCGGACATCCAAAACTCGCACTTAGAGAGCTTAGCGTAAAGCTCTCTATCCTGGAGGGCTCGAAGCACCGTCCTCAGGTGTCCTTCATGATCCTCCTTACTCCGGGAGTAGACTAAGATGTCGTCTATAAACACTACCACGAACTGGTCCAAGAAGTCGATGAAAATGCCGTTCATCAACTCCATGAAGACGGCGGGTGCATTCGTGAGTCCAAATGGCATCAAAACAAACTCATAATGGCCGTATCTCGTCCTGAATGCCGTCTTCGGCACATCCTCTTCTCTCACCCTCAGCTGGTGATATCCCGACCTCAAATCAATACGTGAAAACACGGAGGCTCCTTGCAATTGATCCAGCAAATCATCAATGAGCGGAAACGGGTACTTGTTCTTGATGGTGACTTTGTTCAACTCCCGGTAATCAATGCATAGCCTCAAAGATCCGTCCTTCTTCCTGACGAAGAGGACCGGTGCACCCGACGGGGAAACGCTCGGGAGTATAAAACCCCTCTCGGCTAACTCCTCGAGGTGCTTCTTCAGCTCCAACATCTCGATCGGCGCCATGCGGTATGGAGCCTTGGAGATCGGCCTCGTGCCGGGCTCCAACTCAATAGCAAAATCAACGCTCCTCTGCGGTGGTAGCCCGGGTGGCTCCTCGAAAACGTCCTCGAACTCGCATGCACATGAATCTCCTCCAGCGATGGTCCCGACTCCTCCTTCATGGCATAACACCAGAAGGCCTCGCATCCTTGCCCGATAAGTCTAGCGGCTCGGACCGCGCTAATGACTGTACCGGCCTTCCCGAGGTCCTAAACTCTGAAAATCACCCTGTGCCCCGCCTCTGTGGTAATCGTCACGGTCCTCTGGCTGATGTCTAAAACGGCTCGATGGCGGTCCATCCAATCCATCCCAAGGATGACTTCTTCATGCACTAAGTGCATGACAAAGAAGTCGGCCAACCAATCTCGGTTTCCCAAACGAATGGGACAACCGTGTACCTCTCGGGTACCACTAACCCTTCCTCCATCGGGTAACCTATAATAAAGGGTCTCCCCTCTACCGTAGCTAAGGACAACCTAGCTACACAATCATCGGATATAAAAGAGTGCTTAGCACCCGTATCAAATAAAACTCGGACCGAAAAGCCGTGAATCTGAATAGTACCTGGGGCTGCCGTCGCCGGTGGATCAACGACACTCCACAACTCAAATACCCTGACCTGTGTGCCTCTGGTCTCATGGGTACCTCCGCCACGGCCTCTACCTCGGCCCTGCCCCTGGGCTGATCCCTGTGTACGGGCCTGAACCTGACCTTGGCCCCTCTGCTGAGAGCCCAGTGACTGATACTGTGGCGGCCTCTAACTGCCCCCTCCTACGCCAGCAGGCGAGGAACCCTGTTGCGACTGTGACTTGCCCTAACGGCAAAAAGCAGCTCGTGACCCATCTGACCACAAGTGAAACAAGCCACGGGCGGCTTCCTACATGTATTCCTCATGTGTCCAAACTCTCCACAACCGTAGCACTGACGTCCCCCGTCTGATGCCTGCTTCGACGTCTGAGGACCGGGATGTCCCGGAGTCTGGCTACGTCCCTGACCTGCTACTCCGTCCCCCGAACCAGCTGCTACTGTCCTCTGTCTCTTGTAGAGCTCTCAAAAGTTGGCCCAACCCGTGAACCCGACCCAACAAACCCGTACTCGAACCCGACCTGGCCCCGAAAAATTTAAAAAAGAGAATTCCCGGAACCGACCCGCTTGAAACCGATTTAACCCGAAGAAATTTATGACCCGAAGTAACCCGACCCAAATGACCCGATATTCCGAATGACCTGACCTGAACAACCCGATAGCCCGAAGTAACCCGACCCGAAGTAACCCGATAGCCCGAAGTAACCCGACCCGAAGTAACCCGGCTCAAAGCAACCCGACCCGAATGACCCGGTAGCCAAAGTAACCCGACCTTAAATGACTCGATAACCCCGTAAATTTATATAAATAGGGTATTTTAGATTACATTGATACTTTTGAGTTAAATTGATAATTATTGACATGATTTATTTAGAGAATAAATTGATAAAATTTTACCTATAAATATGATAATTTAAAAAATAAGTTAATCATACACCGACTATTTTGAAAATTTAACTACGAGTTGGTGTCGCGTAATAACTATAATTTTTAGGAATAGACATTTTAAAGATATTTTTTTTTACTATATTGTCTATATACATAAATAAATAATATATATTAAATAATCCATATCCATACAATAACTTTAAGTATGATGGCATTCTTCAACTCCCACACGATAAATGTAATGTAACGACGATTTTAACTCATTAAAATAACTTATGATTTTAACTTATGATTTACTAATAACTCATTAATTAACCCATAATATAAATTTATAATATAAGCATATAATTACATATTACATAATACATACATATTACATAATCCATAATATAAGTCGGTTATCCAGTTGCCGGTTAAAGTCATTTCAATCCAACGAAAGTCGGTTAATCTAATCAAACGAAATATCTAATCATTAGATATTTCGATCAAACGGATCAGTCGGATATCCATATCCAGTTAAATTCATACAATCAACATATCGGGCTAAAACCATTCCGATCAAGCATATATGTGGATCATTAGATATTTTGATCAGACGGATCAGTCGGATATCCATATCCGGTTAAATTCATATGCAATCAAACAGATCGGGGTAAAACCATTCCGATCAATTGATTAAACATCTATGTGGATAATTACCCGATCCGACTAAAGTCGTTTTTAGAATTTTAGATAGCATATTTTCGAATATGGATCAAATAGATCGAACGAATTCCACGTTTATTATCCGTTTTGGCAAAAGATGATAGATTTTATTTTACATTTTATAGCAAACAAAATAGGAAAATCATATATGGATCAAATCGATTGATTAGTCAGTCAGATTAGATATTTTGATCAGACGAATCAGTCGGATATCTATATCCGATTAAATTCATATGCAATCAAACAAATCGGGCTAAAATCATTCCGATCAATTGATTAAACATCTATGTGGATAATTACCCGATCCGACTAATATTGTTTTTAGATACCATATTTTCGAATATGGATCAAATAGATCGATTGAATTCCACGGATTATTATCCGATTCAGCAAAAGATGATAGATTTTATTTTATATTTTATAACAAACAAAATAGGAAAAACATATATGGATCAAATGGATTGATTAGTCGGTTAAATTAGATATGTTGATCAAACGGATCAGTCGAATATCCATATCCGGTTAAATTCATATTCAATAAAACAAATCGGGTTAAAATCATTCCGATCAAACATTTATGTGGATAATTATCCGATCCGACTAAAGTCGTTTTTAGATACCATATTTTCAAATATGGATCAAATAGATCGCTTGAATTCCACGGATTATTATCCGATTCGGCAAATCATTATTGTTATTATTATTTATTATGCATGTCTTTGATTTACTATTACATTTTTATAAATAAAATGAACACTAATACACCATCAAAAGTCTAAAACAAGTAAACAACACAACTTTTATTTCATCTTTTATCAAATTAATATCTTCGTATAAATTTTAGAATAAATTACACAAACCCGAACATAAATTGACTTGAATCAAGATGTTAGGCAACCCGATCCGGTTTCGACCGAACCCGAACATAAATTGACCCGAATCAAGATGTTACGCAAACCGATCTGGTTTCGACCCAACCCAAACATAAAAATGACCCGATTCCAACCCGATTGACCCGCATTAACCCGATAATTAATACCCAACCCAAACCGGCCCGACCCGAAACAAACCGATAAAAATGTGAGCTTGTTTTAACCGACCTGTTTCAACCCGTGCCTGTTATAACCGACCCGATTCCGACCTGTCCCGTTACGACTCGGGAACCGAGACTACCCGATAACCCGTCTCAACCCGAATAAATGATACCTGACCCGAAACAACCCGATTAATAACCAAGCCTTTTTTGACCCGAGCCGTTTCAACCCGAGCTTGTTAGGACCCGACCTGTTGGCCCCGTTTGACACCTCTAGTCTCTTGTCCGGTCCTCCTGACTGTGCTGCCCTCCTAGACCCAGGGCGGTCTCTCTCATAGGCCGAAGCTCGGTCCTGGTACTCTGCTAGTGAATCACAACGAAATCCCGCAAGGTAAGCACGGGTGGACTCCCTCAGTCTCCTGAAAAAGAGATACACATGCTGGTCCGCTGGAGGTGCGGCGGGTCCCAGCAAGGCTAACTCCGCCCGAAACTGGGACGTCCTCGAATCCTACCTCCAAGAAATCCTGGACTCTGTCTCTCCTCAGTGAATCCGGGCAAAATGTCTCCCTAACGAGGCTCAGCAGTTGATCCATCCTGGTCACACCTCCTCTAACTGTCCTCCACCAATACTGGGCCGGCTCTAGAAATAAGGTCTGGACTATCTCAACCTGCCTCTCATCTAGGCAATGGATCGCCTCTAAAGCTGACTCCACATGCCCAATCCAGTGCTCGACCTCTAACCCTACCTTCCCGTCGAAGTAGGGTACATGCTGTTGGTTGAAAGCCTTCAACCATGAATTTGGTCTCGGAGAACTCAGCTCGTCTCACGCCCTAACAACCTCCATAACCGGCTCGGGTGCAACTACTGCTGGTGCAACTATCTCTGGTGCAGCCCTAAGCTGAGTCACCCTCTGCGAGACCTCAACTGAACTCGCAAGTGCATGTGCAAGCACTGGTGGTGCGGGAGGTGGTGCTCCCGTCCTAAACGCCTCATCAACTCGTCGTACGTAGTCCCCAAACACAGTAGCTCCTATGGACGCTCCCCCGGTCCTAGCAGATCGAGCACTCTGTGCCCCGGACCTCACAACGGTCCTATCCCCAGCCTCGGGAACGATGCTCTCGGCGACGTCCTCTACGGGGACCTCAATTGCTGGTGCATCCACCACTGGCGGGTCCGCAATGGGGATACATCCCCGACCTCTACCTCTCGCGCCTAGAGGTCTTCCTACTCATCCCCGCCCTCTCGGGACGGTAGAGGGAAGTGGGGGTCTACCTTGGCGGGTCCTACGTAAGCGGTAACTCTCGTACATGCCATCTGATAGCGTATGGTATTTACTTATGTATAAATACGTAGGTACTACTTATGATCTCGGTATGATAAAACTTTTAAAAGCGTAAAGGTAAGCATGATCACAATATACATCCAAGGCATACAAGTCCAAAACATCCTAAGGCCACATACATAGCTAGGTACATACAAATCCACAAACATCATAAGGTCATATATATATATATATATATATATATATATATATATATATATATATATATATATATAACTATGTAATAATATATACTTACTTCTAATCCAGAGATCTATATCGCCGAGGTTTGTGGAAGGAGTGGTGGTCCCGTACATTCTAACCCAAACCCGACTCATGCACATGATTTTGAAAACGAAAAGTCAGAACCCGTGTGGGTTCTGTTTATTCCTCATTCGGCCTTTAGAAGATTGCGAGTGCCATTGTTGTCAACATAGGGCTCTGATACCACTTTTTTAACACCCCAAATCCGCGGGACTCGGGATGCTACGGGAGATACCTCACAATGGGTCCCGACCCTTAGCCTGACAACAATTTCACTGGACCTTTCCAACAAGGCACAAATAAAGGCAAAACTCAAAATCGTTTATAATGTATGTGAGAAACTGAAATGTAAAGATACATGGTGGAAACTCAGTCGAGTCCTCAAAACGACACAACTCCGATAAGAAAACGTAAACTGTACAACATAAACCACAATCCACAATACAAAGACGTAACACCAAAACACGTCCCCGTCCTATAATGTACGGAGACCCCGGCTGTCCACTTCTCCACCTCACTCGGCGGCGTCCCTAACCTGCAAGGCATCTACATGAACGGTTTAAAACCGTTAGCTCATATTCGAAGCATTAGAAAAGAGGTGAAGGCACATACACATATACATCACATAACACATACATACTCCAAAACACACAAGTCCGGTTTATTATCTTTTTATTATTAAGTCGTATCCCGTTCTAATTCAACTTAGGTTGGTGACACGAGAACCACCGTGGTCTCGCCTCGGTCCCTACTTACCGGCAAGGAATGGTACTGATGCATCCGACCGTCTACCCGCCCGGGCTAGTCGCCGAGAACCACTTAGACTCTCGCAAGAGCTAGGCAGATGATGTCACCGCCCGTTATCATACACTTGGGCCAAAATATAAAGTCGGTGGTCCTATTTACTGGTTTAGTTGTTTATAACATAAACAATAACACAAACACACACCACCAACACAGATCGATGCTAATACGTAAAATACGAGCTAAGTAAGTCCGGAGACTTACCTCGTCACCACACTCAATTCACAACACTCTTGCTTCCTTAAGGAGGAAGCCCACAACCTGCTCACAAGAGATATGCATATCAATACATGCTCACGCTCAAGAAGTCTTAGACTTCACTCTAGTGATCTAAACAAGATCACTTAACCCTCAAGCTAGGAATGCATCCTAGGGTCCAAGGTACTCACCACACTCTCAACACATGAAAGTAACTCACAACAGTTTATAACCTCACATGATCTTAAACCTCAGCCAAGAAGGAACAAGCTAGCCTAGAGGGTCCATCATGCTCAACATACTCATAACCATCAACTACATCGAGCCTTAAGGGCTCCTAAGTTCACACCCACTAATTGGCATCTCAAGCTACTCTAGATCCATCCTAGGCATGCTACTAACATGGTACAACTACTTAACTAAGGAAGGAACGAAGGGGAAGGGAGAAGAGAGCCTACTGTTGAAGAAAACGCTGCCGCGGAGTCAAGCAGGCAACCCAGCGTTACACTGCCGCCACCCATGCGGACCCAGGAGCAGCCCCTGCGCCTTGTTGCTGTCCTGGAGCCGCCCCTGCGGTGCTGGTGCCGCCCCTGTGGTGGTCTGGAGCCGCCCCTATGGCCGTGATGAGCCGCCCCTGCGGTTTTGCTGCAGAAGCTCGCCTTCTTCGTCTTCGACTATGGATCCTTGGCTCCAATGTCCTCCTCTCCTTGTTGGGTCTTCTCTAAACACCAACCACTGATCTTAGACTCCTCCCCACGACCTAATCGAGCCAAGAACACATGCATGCAAGGGTTTGAGTAAAATGTTTCTCAAGAGCTTCCTCCATGGCCATGGATGAAGGAGGGGGAAAGAAAGGGATAACCAGCAAAGAAGAGAAGGGAGGGAGAGGAAGAAGCTTACCAAACAGATCTGAATCTTCCCCACTACAGTCCACAATCCAAGAGTGATATGCCCTCGGATGGCGAGGCCATCCGTCTATCCGGCTAAGAGGACCCCGCAAGCGGCATGTCTAACCATGACATGAAGCTTGCCATTTTGAGTATTTTCCTTAGTTATTTCCCTTTATTAATTATGTAATAAAAGAAGGAATATTCTTGTGGAATATTCCTTCTTGATCTTATCTTTTATTAGGTTTTGATCTTATCTTTTAGGTTTTCTCTTTTTGGGCTTTTGTTATGAACTATGTTGGCCCGTTGGCCCATAAGTAGGCAACACCCTCTATATAAGGATGTGTTGGCCTTCATTGTAAATGATGTTTAATTTGAATCCAAGAATAGTGAAGAAAAATCCTCCTCTTGGTTTAGGCATCACTCTTCTTCCACCTGCTCAAATATCTATCTTGGATCTAGTCTTTGATCCAAGAAACTCATACTCGAGGATCCTTTTTGAAGGATCAACTATCCCGCTCCACTTCGTGGATGATTCGATCAACCTAGATCGGATCGACCGTACGCTTCCGCATCCATTTCTAAAGCCCCATCAACCAAGTTCTATCGTTTGATCTGCCTCGAACGGCCAAGAAGGAGTAGTTGAAGTTTATCCTCGATCTAGATCGCCCCCGTTTGTATCATTTGGTACCAGAGCCCGGGATCGAGGTCAAGTTCTTTACTTTTGTTCTTGATCGTTCATCATTGTTCTTCATTGTTCTTGAATTTTCTTTGGTGTTCTTGAATTTTCTTTGAATGTTCTTGAATGTTATTTGAATGTTCTTGAGTTTTCTTTGAATGTTCTTGAATTTTCTTTGAATTTTCTTGAGTTGTTCTTCATATGTTCTTCATCGTTCTTCGCCGTGCGTCATAAATTATCATGATGCATGACGATGATGATCCGTTTGGTTTGTATGGAGAAAACGTTGCCAAAGTGGTCCCACAACGGTGTTTGAGTCCCCAAGAGAAGTATGACCTAGCCAAGGTGGAAAATGTTGCTTTGAAGCGTGAGCTAGGAATTTTGAAGGCACAACAAAAGTTTGATGCCTTGACCCGAGAAAATGTTTCCTTGAAGCAAGAGTTAGAAGCTTTTAAGGCCCGAGGTCTTGCCCGCAAGATGGCCGCCCAACCCAAGTATCACCAAACGGTGGCACAACCAAGGTGTGAGTTGGTTGTCACCTCTTTGTGTGAGGAAGTCGAAGCCATGGGCAAAGTCATTGAAGAATCCACACCGGCACCTCTACTTCAAGTTGACAATCCATTGAATGTTGAGTCCTTTGAAGAGGGCAAGGAAGAAACCTTCATCGACAAAGTTGAAGCCGTCACCGAAAATGGCGCTATGATCTTGATGGACAACAAAGTTGAGCCGCCTGTTCCGAGGTTTGTCTTTGTTATGTCAAATTATTTACCTCCCGACTCACCTTTGATTCTTGTCGGCATGCCCCCAATGTGCACCGTCAATGGTCTTGACGGCATGATAAATAAGCTCACCGGCGACACCATCCACATGTACTATAAGTTTGAGCCGCCCAATCCGAAGTTTGTCATTGTTATACCACCGGCTTGCCACCCATCAAAGGCTTTGTGAACAACTTCAAGGAATACCGGCGCCATCAACCGTCACTAATCCGTTACCGGTACTTGATCTCGTACCTTGACGGCACATTTGACAAGCTCGGCATCACCATCATCTTGAAAGATTACAAGTCCAAACCGCCCGACTCCGAGAATGAGCATCCAAAGTTCAAGTCAAGGGTCTTGTTCTCAATGTCTCTCCTTTCTTCTCCGACCGTGCAAACGAGGACGTTTCACATCCAAGAGGAAGAGAATGATATGCCCTCGGATGGCGAGGCCATCCGTCTATCCGGCTAAGAGGACCCTGCAAGCGGCATGTTTAGCCATGGCATGAAGCTTGTCATTTTGAGTATTTTCCTTAATTATTTCTCTTTATTAATTAGGTAATAAAAGAAGGAATATTCTTGTGGAATATTCCCTCTTGATCTTATCTTTTAGGTTTTGATCTTATCTTTTAGGTTTTCCCTTTTTGGGCTTTTCGTTATGAACTGTGTTGGCCCGTTGGCCCATAAGTAGGCAACACCCTCTAAATAAGGATGTGTTGGCCTTCATTGTAAAGGATGCTTAATTTGAATCCAAGAATAGTGAAGGAAAATCCTCCTCTTGGTTTAGGCATCACTCTTCTTCCACCTCCTCAAATATTTATCTTGGATCTAATCTTTGATCCAAGAAACTCATACTCGAGGATCCTTTTTGAAGGATCAACTATCCCAGTCCACTTCGTGGATGATTCGATCAACCTAAATCGGATCGACCGTACGCTTCCGCATCCATTTCTAAAGCCCCATCAACCAAGTTCTATCGTTTGATCTGCCTCGAACGACCAAGAAGGAGTAGTTGAAGTTTATCCTCGATCTAGATCGCCCCCGTTTGTATCAAAGAGCTTCAAAAAAATGGAAGAAGAGCAAAAAGAGAGAGAAGAGAGGAAGAGAGGAGAGATTAACGTGAAAGAGAAAGAGAGGAGAGAGAGAGGGAGGGGACAAGAGCTGAAAAAGTGGAGAGGGGATCAAGGGGTCAGCTGACCTCTTGTCACCTCACCTCGGAACGAGGGGTCGGAAATGACCTCTTGTCAGCTCAGCTCGGAACGAAGGGTCGGAAAGTGGAAAAGGGCAAAACGACGAGTCGGCTCAGGATTTTAGGAATAAATCCCGGCACTCGGCACCTCGTGCCTGCGGGAAGATCTACAAAACGCTCTAAGTCCGGAATAAAAATTTCAGATGTTACAATTAATACTGGGGTGTATAACAGCTCCTCAGAAAAACTACGTGGAATGCTAGGCCGTACCATATTTTCTGCTAACTTCAATACATTTTTGAGAAGAGTTAGTTTAAGATGCGGATGAACAACTGGTGCCTCGTTTGCAAAGTACTCGGGACTTTCAGCTGCAAAATGATATCGCTTTGTCAATTTATCCTCATCAAACATGAAAATTATATAATGTGTTGTCTATGAAAATAGTGTTGTATGTAATTGCTTGAGTTCAATCACATATCTTGTAGCATGTAGATTTATACCGAATTGGTTTGAAAAGAAAAAGCTAATAAATAATTTTATACCTATATATGATTTAAGCTTCTTGTTCAATTGAATGCTCGATCCAAAGATGAAGGCTGATCCAACCAGGCATGCTTTCGATGTCCTTAGTAAGATATTCCTGAATAAATCACCATTGACCATATACATTAATAGCAGAGAAAGATAAGGCTAAGTATCCTTAATTTAATAAGCATACAAAACACAGTTGAAGTTGCAGAATGGGGATAGAATTGGTAACTTGTTTGAAAATTGAGATTGTGTACTCATCCGAATATTAATAATAGTTTTCCCATCCTTTATACTTGTCTTTAGTTGCTAGTTGATCACTGTTTTTCAGTCGATTAACTTTTACCTACTTTGTTCCTCACTCGATCTAAGTTGACAGGTTCACTATCCAAGTGGAAAATTTATTGCATGTTTATGATCACTTAATCTTTCTTTTCTCTTTCATTTTATACACTTTGCATTTAGTTAGAGACTTTCTTAGAATAAAGTAGGATAACATAGTCTCTTGGAAAACGACCTTAATGTGCTACATTATATACTTAGGTTGAGGTCTGACCCTTGGAGGTTGTCGAACCATTCTATTAGCTTCTTCAATGGGCGGTCCCCTTCCTAGGACGTGTAGCTATTTTGGTTTGTTTCTTTCTTTAAGAGAATACCTCTTATGGCTGTTAGCACCCGTAAAAGCGTTTCTACCAAGCTGGAGAGGTTGGTGAAGCATTTCCTAGGAGAACGAAGAGTTAAAACGGATGCAGAAAGAAAAGTTTGTGAGGAATACCAGCCCAATGTACGATTGATTTATTCAATGTGATTGCTTTAGTGTCAAATTCACCTTCGTACATCCCAATTTCTCTCTTCCATCTTCTTCGGTTTGAGCTTGAAACCTAGATTTCCTTACTTTTTTTGGGCAGGTGATGAAATATATTCAATCTTATCCTACACTCTGAATCTCTTGTGTAGACTACTAACTCCGCTTATTATCTGATGCCTTGGAACTTCTATTGCAATGTCTGTTCTTTTACTGATTTTTCGATTCCAATTGGGTGTGGAAAATGATGTGAAATTTTGTCTTATCCTTGATACACTGAATTACTGTGTAGACAAAAACTCCACTTATTACCTGATTTCTAACCCAATGTTTTGAAAAAAAAAGTTGTTTTTATTTGTATTTGGTTATGTTAATGATTGAAATCTATGATGAGAAAATTTGCGGACGGGCGGTCAGAACTGATGCCATGTTGATTGTCCAATTTTAAATAAGCTATTTACTATTCATCTTGTTTTTAATGACTTTAAAATAGTTATTTGTGCTGTATCCTGCTGTGATGATTGGCGAAATTATGTCTGGACTTATGAGTACCACATGAGAAACCAGTACTCGGACGTTCGGAAATTTTATTAGCTTCCGGCACTTCCGTTCTCATGCCCAAAAACGGGGAAAAGCTGGAAAATAAGTCTCTTCTCACTTTATTGTTCGAAAGATACTCTTTTCAATTTCGATAGCGTTGGTTTTGTGATTCTTTTCCGTTCTGAAAAGGAATAAATGGTTTTCATTCATGTTGACTTCCTCTGCTCAAATAACCAAACAGGGCGATCACGGAGTCACTGAATGAATTTCTTCATTTCTTTCAGAGGTGTTGACCCGCAATGAAGCATATATGACTAACCTTGCCGTTGGTTTCTCCAAGGCCGCTAGGTGAGACACATGAGCATCAGCAACTAAAAGAGAACATTAGATCGTCCCATATCATTGACACGGCCATGCACTTGCGGTATTAAATGGTCTTTCCTATGTGTTATCTAGTTGTACTTGTACCCGATGAAAGTTTCTTCACTACCGAACTCGAAGTCCTCCCGTTTTCCTTATCTCTTTCTCGAGTTGTGTATTCGATCTCGTCTTTTCACTCTCGATCCTTCTCTTTTGTCTCGTTCGCATCTCTCTCGTGTCGCAGCTCGTGTTCTTTGTAGACCACTCTTTTTCTCCTATGTTTCATATTCGCTTTTTTTTTTCATGTAATGAATAATGTCGTCAAAATGTGTTGCATGCTTCTTTTGTTAGATGTAGGGTTTTGTTGGATATATCCGAGGAGAACCAAGAAGACCGGCCCACTAACTTGTTGGCCCACTTGCTGGAGAGTGATGGCGGTAAATTTTACCGTAAGAAAACTATATACCCCACAAGAACGTGACAGGGTTATCCTTGTAACTCTTCTTTCACAGCTTTCTTTGCAAGTAAGCTTTCATCTACATATTAGTTCTTGTAGAATCAATTTGAATTATGTTGAAGCTGCAGAAAACTTGCAATCTCGCCCAAATTCAAATCCTATAGCTTTTACATGCATGTCAGCCCCATGTGAAAAGCTTATTACCAAATCTTTTTTAATTTAAACTATGAGGAATTTCAAATTATTCAATCTTCTTTTCCCTAATTTAGCTTTCCAGCATCAAAAGCAAATTTTTTTATCTCTTAAAACTTGGGCAATTTCGTCATATTACATCCTTCTTCTCCAAATCTCCATGAAACAAAAGAAATCAATAAAGCTAGCTTTACCTTCATCTGACCTTCAATCATTTTCCTCACACAACCAAACAAACACACACTTTCTCTCTTTTCCATTTATGATCACTTATTTAAATTAAACCACATCAAATAATGATAATAACAATCAGAATTAATTAGATCCTAATATTACTAAACCCTACCACTAGCTACCAACAACTTGAGAATCATCCTTAGATGGAAGCATCATCTTCCTCTCATGGCTCTCCTCACCGCTACTCTCCGACTTCCCGTCTTCTATGCTCTCCGACTGATCTCTGGCCGCTCGTCGGCCATGGGATTCCGGGGAGTTCTGACCCTTGTAGATGTGAACTTGATGATGGGGAAGAGCATGATAGAATGGACCCACCTGCCCGGTCGGTGGTGCTAAACCGTGGTGGTGATGGTGCCCAGGTGCCACCGCGTATTCCGGTGGGACCCATATGCCACCTAGGACCACCAGATGTGGCCCCGCTGCTCCGCCTCCTTGTGGAATTGGCCCTGGCCTTCTTGTGTGTAGCCTGTACTTCTGCAGTATAGGATGGTTTATAATCAAGTGGCAAATTCTTAATATAGTTGGTTGTGTAGTGTATTGATTTTGCATCAAGTTTGGAGACTGACCTGCAAATGACTTTTTACTTCATCATTGGTCAAGCCATCGACCTTCATCAGCTCTCTGATTTGCTTTGGGGTGGCTACTGCAATCATCAAAACACCCATTACTCCCACAAGTCCAATTTCATTGATGATGATGATTAGGGTTTTATATACTCGAGAGGTCAAATGAGTCAAATATTGATGTGCTCGTTTTCGACTTGTTTATAATCTAATTAATTCAAGCTCAAATTCAAATCTAACTTATAAAAATATGTTAATATTCAGCTTTTCTAAAAAAGTGAATGAAACCTATTAGAAATTGACTCGTTGAGTTATCTTTGGAGTTATTATTATTTGATTTGAACTTAAAAATATGTTAATATTAAGCTTTTCTAAGAAAGTGAATGAAACCCTATTAGAAATTGACTCATTGAGTTATCTTTAGGGTTATTATTATATAATTCGAACGAGTCATGCATGTTCATATTAATTTCATTTATATCCTAATTGAGCTCGGCTAGGTCATAAATGACCAAGCTTGACTCATATAACAGAATTACAAAATTTGGTTTCTAGAGGGAAAAATAACAATATGTATAGGGGATTTACTTTAGCAAGTACTGACCTTGAGATCCACCAAGCATTTGAAGAGCATTCACAAAGCGACGATGCAAGTCCGGCGACCAACACCTCCGCTGCTTCCTATTTGGTTGAGTTGTGATGGCAGCTCCATTGACATTTGTTTGAGCAGAACCATTTGACACCATAGCTGAATTCTCCATCTCCCTCTCGTTCGACACAAGGGTTAAGTCGGGAAGTGAAACATTAGTCGAGTTTCGTTTCTTTGTAAAAGGAATGAAAGCTCCATAACTCCTTTGCTTTTTATTGCTGTCTTCTATTAAGGATAACTCCATAGAAAGCTCCTTGCATGGAAGTGGTTCTTCTAATTGCTTGGTTGTTGTTCCTTCGTTGGCTTGGCTCCATAGTTGTGCCGATGTCATCCAGCTTGCTTTATCAGATGTGTTATTTAGGGCTTTCTGTTGATCTTGTTGGTCTTCGGATTCCGAGTGCTTCATTGGTATGAACTCTTCTAAGATGGGTCTTTTGATCTTGTAAGATTGTAGTTGTTGCCTTGACGCCTCCATAGCTGTTAACCAAATTTCAAATAATTGGTACATAAGATACTACTAATATATATATATATATATATAATGTATTATTGTATGAGTAAAGCAATCTAAACATGCTGAGGAATTGTGGGTTAGTTTTGTATTAATTATGTGAATGTGATGAGTAATTGTTTGAATAGTTTGAAAGTGCAAAGAAAAACAAAGGTAAAACTAAAGTACCAGCATGCATAAAGCCAATCCTCATATCTGTCTGTTGGGGGAAAAAAAAGAAAAAAGAAGAGATTAAATGAGAAAGAAACAAAGAGGAAAAGAAAAGAAATTATTTGGGAGAGGAAGAAGCCATGAAAAATCCTGACTACAACTAGCTATGCACTAACATCAATCTATAACATATCACTGAGTACGTATATACCATTGGTGAGAAGCTGCATGCAGAGAGGCAACTCGCGCTTAAAAGCATCGATCTTGATGTGTTCTTCCTCGAGGCAAGAGATATATTCCTCGAGTTTATGTGTTTGGAGGCTTACTTCCGAAGATAAAGACATCGAGGAATATGTTGTTACTTGAGCTAAGAATTCACTTGTATAAGAATTACTTGAGCTAACAATTTTCCTCTTTGTTTTTCTAGTTAGGATTGAATATCTTGCATGTGTTGTTGCCTATATGGTGACTCTTTATAGGAATTAGGGAAATGTGGGCACCAATTAAAAAAGAATAGAAAGAGAAGAAAAGGTGAATGTTGTTTGTGAAGAGAAGGAGGGGGAGGAGGATCTACTGCTTTTAAGGGTTGAGTTGAGTTGAGTTCATGGAAGAATAAAGTAGTTGAAAGATATGGACAATTACAGAATAATCAATGCCCATCTTTTAACATAGTTATCTTAGTAGAAGTAGACTTGTCAAGTGAGCGGATTGTTCGATTTCGGATACGTTATTTTGGTATGGATCATTTTAAATTGGGTTGAAGTTAACTGGGAACGGTAAATGCATGAACGATCATTGGTTTTTAAATCTACCGGCGAAAATATTTAGTAGTCACAACAACTGCGCACTTCGCGTGAGTAGTTGATAGGGTTCCTAACGCTCCGGGGAGTGTAATTGTAGTCCAAAAAAAAAAAAATATTACTACGCTCCCTATGTATAGTTGATTTTTTTTTATATAATTAATTTCAATTATGCAGTCCATATGCGTAGTCGAAAACCACACAACTATACACGCGAAGGGCGAAGTTGTTGTAATGAATAAAGAAAATAACTTGTACGTCTATCAACTCCCTTGTAAAACCTGTGGATTGTTTGGTGAAGCGAGATTTTTAGGTAGTTTAAGCTTTTTGAGTAGTTTTTTTTTTTTGGTATGGTTTCAAAGAGCTTTGTATATTACGAAAATCTAATGAAAAATCTAAGATGAAATGAATTCCTATAGATTAGATCATAATGGTCCGGTCCAAATCACATATCGTTACTGATACAAACTATATTATATCGGTCTGAGATAGACCATAAACTCCGGTAGTATCCGGATCATTTGCGCATAACCTAACAAGGAGAGAATAACCGACCATTATCATCCCTAAAGTAAATACAACATAGGTATTAGGTTTATTTAAGATTCTTTAGGTGCAAGTAGTTTAGAGTCGGATAATCGAAGTACTTTTGGTACCACAATTTAGTTATGAAAGTTTTACTTTCAAATTAAAGTTACAGACTTGGAGCCATATAAAATGAATATGTTTACAGAAATATGGGGTGGGAAAGATATTCAGTAATTAATATTTGTAGGATAAAATAGTTAAAAGTGTAAGAAAGGAATATCTTGATAAGTTCCAATTCTTACATAAAAAGGAAGAATATAAGAGAAATAAAGAAAAGAGAATCCAACCTAAAATCTGTTAAAGGAACAGCCTAACCTAAGGGAATCTTCTTATGCTCTACGTACTTTTAATTCAAGTGCCTAACAAGGTAATTAATAAGATTCTCCTTTTTGTTTATCTTTCTTTCTTTTATTTTTCTTTTATATATATAGTAATGGTGTTAAGGGATACAAAATTTATGGTACAAAACGAGTCAATGTATGAGCTCTTCCTCTTCTGATCCCCGGACTATTCTTTTTGCGAACGAGCTATATCTTCTTTCGTGGAGTGTCCTTGACTCCTTATGAACTCAAGGCCAAAATTATATTTTTAAAAACCGGCATATGAATGTCTAATTTATGACCTAATTTAATTACGCGTCATAAAGTAATTAAGTTGGATCATATACGAAGTCTTAAGATTTTTTTTAGAAGGATTCACAACCTTGTCCAAATTAATTAACAACTGTCATATAATTGAGCAAAAGTTAAGTTGAACAATTGAATAAATAAATTGACATTCGAACAATTGATAATATAGCTGAACAAATTCAAATATAATTGGATAATTGACATATTTGTACAATTACGAATATGATTTTATGATTGAATGTTTTTTAATTGAACACATACACGTTATATTTTAAAAGTTGTTACTTATCTAATGATTGGAGATTTTTTTTCCCTGTGTTTCACCCTAAGACAATATATATATATATAGGTATGTATACATACATATATATATACATACATATATGTATATATATGTGTATATATATATATACATACATACATGTGGGGTGAGTAAGTAAATTAGTTCATAAAATATCAAAAATGTATTGATAATCCTTTATGATAAAAAGTGCATACATGCATCGAATTCTATTGAAGAAAGTAGAAGTGAGAGGGGGAATAAAATAAAATAAAAAAGATAAGATCGATAAAGAAAGATAAATGGTTGATGGTGAATGAATGAGTATATATGAATGGGATGGGTGAAATGAAACGCAGAGTATTGCAGCACAAGACTCCAACACCCTCCTTTTCTTTACATCTCTATAGCAATCCAAAGTAAATGAAATATGATTTTTATGACAAAAGGAGATTCCTCTCACCACAAGTATTCGTATCTCTCAAGTTTATTCCTTTCGTGATTTCCTCTGTATATATAAGTTTATAGATGTTAAAGATGATGGATAACATACCACACATCGGTTACTTGTGAAGATTGATTAAGATAATGGACAAACTAGATATATACTCCAGTCAATTACATAAAGAGATCAAACATTGTATATAAAATCATTGGATCACTATTTTATCGATCTTTAATTTGTTTTCCGATGAAAATCCAATGAACTTACGTATTTAGCTGCGTGTGTATTCCTATTATGTTCCTCTAATTAAATTTTTTTTTGTTACTATCCTTAATAGTTGTTCCCATTTTTAGTTGTTCTCATTTTAAGTGGATTTGTTATTCTTATATTACTTTTTGAGAAGAATGGGGCATAAATGTCTTTTTTTGTAAACTTAATACAAATTAGGCCTCTATAAAATTTTTAAATTAAAAAATAATTAATTAGAGGGACATAATAGGAAAACGTAAAAAATAAATCCTATATAATCTACCTTCACATCCAAATCTCGTAAACCCTAAAATACAGATGAAATCCTAGGGGATTCCACAATCGTTCATCTTCATCGCTTGTTGCAACCGTTAGTGTTCTCGAGCTTCTACTCCGTCGAAGTCAGATCTGGACCGCCCCTTAACCAACATCGGATCTTCGACGCGCAATAATTGCCGCATCGGGAAACCCCTCCCCGGATTGGGAAAGATTCCACCCACATCGTGAGAGAGAGAGAGGGGGGAGAGAGAGTAGAGCAAGGGAAGTAGGGTTTGGCGGTCAAGGGAGGTGTGAGGAGGGGTTAGCATAACTCCGGTCTTCAAGACCCGCCAATTAATTTAGCCTTCAATGCCGTCTAAACTCCACCCGTCGACTTCAATGCTCCTGTAACACCTTTGGTAACGTCCGGTCAAGGCGTCGGTTGAAGACGAAGCAAGGCTCGTGTTTTATCTCCTGGGCTGCGCTCTTGGGCGGAGACAAGGAAGGGTGGATTGGGCCGAACATAAACCAACGCAAGGGAGGTTTTAAGATCCGGGTCGATTTCGTAGTGTAAATCCGACTCGGGTTTATTCGTTGCGTTTATTTGATGAACCGGTTTGGGTTTTCGAAAATTAAGTTAATTTATAATTTTCAGTTAGTAATTTTTTATTCTAAGGAACATCTAGAAGAAGTGTTAAACCTCATTATAAAGTTTAAAATTTAATATTTCATATAAAGAGATATTGTCCGATAAATAATTGATTCAATTTTATTATTTAATAGTTAGAGTCTTAGAGACAATATCTTAATTAGGAACGGGAAAATGAGTTGGTTAATGAGTGAGAGTACCATTTCCACCATCCTTTCAACTTACTTAAACTATGATCATCCTTCCGACTTACTTAAACTCACTCACCTAATATTTCACCCGTCACCTACTCACTCATCACCCACGGACGTTTGTGTACCATTTCTATCCCTAATCTTAATGACTCATAAATTATAAAGTCAAAATTTGAAAATTAACTAAAATTATGGGTTAATAAGCAGAGATTGAGTTAATATTGCATGTAGCATGTAACAATGACAATCTCACCAGAACATTTTATAGTTATCCATTTACCTGAACCAATATAGAAGGGTGAAATTCCGAAAAAGTGCGGTTAAAACTTAAGTGACTGTTAATGGCCTTGGGTGAAAGTGGTAGATACTATAACCCGACCTAACACTCGACATGAGTTTTACTCAAAATTCAAACTTATTAAAAAAATTAAATATGGCATTTATATGTATATTTTTATCAACATTAAGTTTAATCCTCTAATAAGGTATCAATACTTCTTCAATCTTTCAAAAAACGTGATACTTTTCTAATGATGACAAATATTTGGTGGATGAAATTTCTTTCGACAGTTAACCTAATTGTTATTTCTTAAATTTAAATTTAAAATTCAAAGTTTAAAAATTAAATAAATAAGTTTTAGTTGTTCGTATTAGTTTCATTGTTTTAGTATTTTCTGATTTTCAAAGGATCACCATCGTACGCATTTTCTCATGTGCGAGGAGTCGATCGACTTAAGAAACAATTATGTTTGAATGTCGAATTTAGTTTAACTTTTGACTTTTTTTGATTTTGAAGTCACGTAATTCATAATTGTCTACTTGTGTTACCATGTTAGTGTAATGCATGTGTCCGCGCGTGTGTGCGTATGCTTTAAATTCCGCTATATTATGATAAACTTTATTGTTTACTTTAAAAGTTGTGTAAGTTTTTTTGGATAAATCCGAAATAAACTCGACCCTCCAATTATATACAGTGGTGAAAGGATACTCGAATGAGTTGATAATTCGGAAGAACCGTTTTCCAATATAAATTGGATGATAAAATTGGTACGACCACCGATCACTCGATCCTATATCTCAGTGATACAAAGTATAAATATCTTATAGATATAAGATATAGCAAATGATGACAAAATATGGAGTTATTAATTGTCAAGTCAAAGCATATATTTGAGTATTTGTATGAAGAGGGTTGACCCCATTAAAGGAGAATGAAGGAAAACTACCTATAGACTAGCAGCATATAAGCATCTCCAAAAGCATAGAATGTAATTTCCAGAATATTTTTCATTATTAAAAAAAAAAATTTTGGGAGGATATTGGAATAACTCAATTTCATCCCTTGTCGGCCATTAACCCTAAGTTTAATTAAATTTATTCATATATGCATTACATTTTCTTGTAAAAAAATCCATAAACTCGCCGATTTTTGCATGGATATTGACTACGATGCACGAAAACTTTTAGACGGTGCCGTTTCCCGTGTTTTCTCGTGTCGGAAATTTAGAAGCTTTCGAAAATTTATCGGATACGGTCAAAATAGTGAGGACACGGTCAAGACACGTTTCCAACACCGGGAATGGGCCGGACACATCCAAACCATGATCATGAATGACGGCTCAATGTGGGATCAAGGAGGGATACAAAAACCATGAACACGACATCCATGATCGTTACGTTTTAGTTTCTTTTTTGTAATTTAAGATAAATACGACATTCATGAGTACTACCTCAATATCACTTAGCGCAATCAATATTCTTATTTATCAATACTTCTACAACTAATGACACATTAATGTGTCATTGGTTATATCATATATGGATCTCTTCTTATCATATATAAATTTCTCTCCGCAAGAGCTTTAAAATGATATATTATATTTTTTCGCCGTGTCCCGTTTCCTACGATTTTTAGGATTGCAGTTTCCCCGTTTCTCGCCGTGTTCGTTTCCCGTATCCGTGTCCGTTTCCGTACAACATAGGATATTTCGGTCTATTTTATATAATATCTCCTGCTTTCTTCTATTTCTATTTACAGTAAAAAAAAATCTAGCAATTTTCTCCATTAATTTTTTCAAACCTATGTATTTTTATAAGTGAACAAATTGGTTTAGTGGTTGACCTAAAATTCTCGTTGTCCGGTTGTGTTAAAGGGTGGCAGCTGATTAATTTTACACATAAATTAACTTTCTTTGAAATATTTCTCCTCCTTTGATTCTTTGTTAGTGGAAAATAAAAGTAATCTCTTTTTTATCTTCTTTTTTCATATACGCTTTTTAATTTTTATCCACAAAACAAATTTGCTAATGGCATCTAAACTTTCTTTTTGAGTGGACTTCTAAATATGAATCAATTGATAGGGTGAAGAAGAAGATTGATCGATCACTACTTGTTTAAATATTTGTCTCGACTCGAGTTTATTATATTTTATGTTTTGGAATTTAAATTTTTTTAAATTTTATTTTTTTATAAATACTAAACATACATAAAATGTATACGTAATAATTAATTTACATAAAAAATATCTTAAGTAAAATATAATATAATAGATATTTTTTATTCTACAAAGGAATTTGGTGGCTTTATTTCTCAACGCGAAACGATGACGCTACACTTAAACTTTATTACCTCTATTTTATTATAGTTATAGATAAAAGGCACGAATAGATAATATTGATGGATGGAGAAATAAAAATCGTGCTCGTATCAATAGAAATCTTTATTCGATGTCAAAACTACGCAAATTGAGTGTGTAACTCTAATTTTCACACTATATTTTCGGACTACGCATATAAAATGTGTACTTAGAACCAACAATAAAATTGGTTTTGCCGATCAAACTATGAATACGCCTGCTTTATGTGGAGTTGTATGTTGGTTCACTATAACTATGCATGTTGATGCATAGTTGTATCTTTTTTCTTTTTTTTTTCTAATTTTCATGAGAAAAATTATAATATTTGAATCAGTTTAAAATTTTAGTTTAATTCGTTCAATTTTTTTTACAATCAATTTTGATATTTTTTGTTGTTAATTAATGTATTGTCTTGATCTATTTAGTAGTTATGTTTTTATGCATATTTTTAACTTGTACATGTTTGAACTAATAAAACGCACACAATGTTTAGTTACAAACATCATGTTTCAACTAATGATACACACTTTTTTCACTAATATTATAAAACTTTCAAATTTTAGTCCAATTCGTTCAAAACTTATATACTATTAGTTTTAATATTTTTTGTCATTAGTTCATGTATTGTTGTGTTCTATTTATTAGTTATGTTTGTATGTACTTTTTTTACTTGTACCGAACTAACGTAATACAATGTTCGAACTAATGATACACAAAATTTATACTATTAGTTCAAATCGAGTGTTATATTAGTTCAAATATTTTATAATGTTAGTAATGCATTATTTTTAACTTATGAATTTTTTTTAAATGTATGACCCATTAATTCAACATAAAGCCATAAACTGAACTAGCAAAACAAAAATTAATAAATAAATGTACATCAATTTTGAATGAAAAAAGTGCCCATTAGAAAATAAAATAAAATAGTGGCACGCATCACAACGACAACGCTCCTAAAGAGAGCTGAAGTGTGAACCTCAGATCCTGCAAATACTTACAAGACCCGTTGTAGTACATTAGGTCAAGATCAAACACATGGAAGTCGGTATCTCGCTTTGATGAATTAATTAAGAAGACGAAAACCAATGCAAGTACATAAGGGGAGGTCATTCGACGGGTCGGAGGTCGACCAGGTCAAAAGTAGTTCAAATGACCAGAGGATGGGGAATGACCAGAGAGAGAATCGGAGCAAAACCCTAGACTGAGAAAGGGTAGGTCGTCCGATGACTCTTTGAGAAATTACTCGATTGACTCGTAAAACAGTTTATAAATAAAGTCAGAGAAAAGGGATAAAGATCGGATCTTTAGAATGGCCGAAAATAGATTGAAAGGTGATAAGGGTCAAAAGATTGATAGAAATAGAGGTAAAGCATTGGCGAACCAGGATCACCACAACATGCACATAATAGATCTTGATTGACAATTTTCACAATATCACAAGTATGATAGAGTTATGTAAAGACAACTAGGTTGATTATCACTTCGTATGTGGTTAGGTTATTGCTTGTGGCACATTGATGTTGTCACCGTGATTCTCACTTTGTACCCAAGACGGTTTCCGGTTCATCACATCGAACGGAGTATTGGGGTGTTAGAACTCCATTATCACTTTGAGTCAAGGTCACCCTTTGTGGAACATATAACATAAACAAACGAGTAGTACTAAAATTAATCCAATATCATAGATCACGCAAGTCGGGCTCACTATACCCTAGAATAGAGAGAGATTACTCAAACATACATCTGAACAAAAAACAAGGATGCTTATTGATCGAAGGGGGTGGGGGTTGGGGGGGGGGGGGATTCGTGCAACGGGTATACCCGTCGTACGACCTACTACAATAGGGTATGCTTGAAAGCTTCCTAAAATGTTGAAAGGGAGGTTTTTAACCTAATGGCCGAAGAGCGTTATTTATATGGTCTGACAAGGCTCGAAAAACCCTATATATTATGGGATTCTATCTTCTATTAACATATAATCAAATCTACTAAATCTTATCTTCTATTAAGATAGGATCGGACTAAAATATAAGACTAAAACAAGGGAAACAAGATAGGACGTCAAATAAGGCAGGTCAAGCAAGCCCGTCGTACGACCTCCTAGGCCAAAATTGTGGGTTTGGTCTAGAGTTGCTCAAAGATCTTCCTAGTAAGAACGGGAGGTCATTTCGGGGTCCAATGCAAAAGATAGGAATGCAAGTCGTAGGACCTGGGTACTAGGGTTAGGTTTACTAGGCCATACCCATAACATCAACATCTTGTCAACATCACGACACTTCAATAAAACTAGATTTTCCGTTGATGACTTAGTTGGAACTAGAAAACCCATGAGTTCTATTATTCAAAGCTAAATTGAAGTTGTACAAATTTGTAGTTGACATGAAATTCTAAATCGGTCGGCTTCTTGGAGTAAATCAACCTTCTTTATATGTAAGGCTCGAGTTGTCTTCATCCTCACTCTCGGATCTTAGTCATTTTCATCTTGCCCTTGACATCTTTGACCACAGGAAGATTTGTTGTGTATATGAGGCCATTCTACAACATGTATATCATTTGTACTCTGCAAATGCCTAGAATGCCTACAATTACATAAATCAACTGGTAGATCTCGGACACACGAACACAAAAGTAATAGACCAATATGATATGATTATTAAGCTAAAAGCGGTAGAGAATGGAATAAAATGAAGATGAGAAAAGTCGCTAATTTGAGGTGTTATCAACTCCATAATGTACCAGATTCACCACTCCATACCCGAACATTCACCTCTTGTGTTCTCACGAAATCCTCTCCTAACATGCACGATTTATTTAAGAATAAAGGTAATAATTTAGTAGAGTTTGACAAATTACGATAATTTGTGATATTTCTATACATCTTGAGATTTTTACTACACGATTTACTCGTTTTAGGTTCTTTATGTCAATACGATTTACTCGTTTTAGGTTCTTTATGTCTATTAACATACGAGATTTTTATCCATTTATACAGAAGGAGCCAACACGCTCGCACTACGAGTGTGCTTCTCGAACGCATTGCGCATGTGTTTAGGGGCCTTCATTTGTCAAAATGAGGGGTGGAGGACTGATGTGACATGCGTTCAAGTAGGGCAAAGCCCGGGCACATCCCGGATGCGCCTGGTATTTTCCTTTTTGGGAAAAAAATGTCTAGGTGTTGGTGCAACACAGATATGCTCGGGACGCCCACTCCCAATGCGAGTGCACTGACTGTTTCGTAATATTCCGTAATAAAATCACTCATTTATATATCATGATATATATTATCATTTAACAATATTAAAAAAAATTATTCTAAATTGTTATCTTTAAAGCAAATAATATTTTATAAAAGATTAATAAATAGCTAAACTATCATGTTTATAAATATTGATATGATTATAGTTTTGAAATATAAAAGATTAATAAATAGCTAAACTATCATGTTTATAAATATTGATATGATTATAGTTTTGGGCTGCGACATTTTTTATTTATGTGGTAGTCAACAAAACGTTTGAACTCACTAAGCTCAGTTCCTGCATAAACAAACAAGGCATGATCTTGTGAAAGGTTTTGTATGATTTATTTCAGTGAGATTGACCGAGACTCAACCCACACAAGCACACGTAGTTCGACGGAGTTCGGATGAATCTATATGGTTGTCGACGGCGACACATGAAAAAGAGGTCATAGTTGGATGTCAACTTCACGACGATAGGTTTGGAGTGATTCCATTACGACACTCCAAATGGTTGTCGGAAACGCATGAGAAACAACAGTTGATTCAAATGGATCCTAACAACACATGTACAAAAAAATATTAACCAAATCCAACTCAAGTGGACCTCTATAAAGTATGGACTATTTTGCTACCTTAATGTTTTAAGTTTGCATTGGTTTGCAATCCATTCTGAATGGGTGATAATAAGGCTCAGTTTGGTATTTGTTTAGATTTTTTTTATGGGATTGTCGGAGATAAGAATTTTTGTTGTTGTTTGTGATTAAACAAAGACCTTAAAAAATGAAGATTCAAGGAAATTGAAGGGGATTGTTTATTTTCCATGTCTTTCATACCCTCACCTATCATCCATTCGATTGAAAAAACGCTCACCTCACTATTATTCTCTTTCGTTCTCCTCTGCTCTTGAAAGTGAACCCGTCCAGAAGAGTTGTTGCTCCTCTTATCTCCTTCGTTCTCCCTTCTCTGCTTCTACCAAGAGTGCAAGAAGAATGGACTTGATTTGTCCAACGACTTCCGGCTTGTGAGTAGCTCAAGTAGAACCACGCCATAACGGTAAACATCGCTCCTAGGAGACAGGTGACCAGTCATGATATACTCCGGTGCTGCATACTCATAATTTCCCATTATACGAGTAGAAACATGATATTTATCCCCTACTGGGCTGTCTTTGGCCTGATGTCTAAAATCAGAGAGCTTTGCATTATACTCTTGTAATTAATAAATACACAATCTTGTTATTTCTAACATTATGTGGTGGTAGATTTTCTTGTTAAAAGGTACAAACCATGTCCAAAAAAATATTGGAAGTTTTAAAATCGCGATATAAGACTGGCTTATTTGCTTCGTGAAGATAAGCAAGCCCTTTTGCAGCTCCTAGTGCATTCTTCATTCTGATTGTAACACCCCAAATCCGTAGGACTCGGAGTGCTACTGGGCTATGGATCCTGACCTTGGCTTGACAACAATTTCACAGATCTTACAACAAGGCACCGATAGATTAAAACAAAACATGAAACTGATATATATATATAGATCAAAAGGTAATACAATGTACCGCTGAGTACAAACAAACTAAACTGTACAACAAAACCCATATCCCCGATACCGCCCCAGTGTACGGAGCCCTTAGCGGATCACCCGCTCTGAATCACTCTGCAGCTCTTCTATCCTGCAAAGTGTCTACAACACGGTATGAAACCGTTAGCTAACCATACACAAATATAGGAATATGCTAGAGCACAAACACACATCAGAAATCTTAACACATCATCATGCTTTCACACATTTACCCGGTTCATTATCTTTATAAAGTCCAACAATCAATTCATATATAAATATCCATATAAACATATGTGACACGAGGAATGTAACCCTCGCCTCTGGGTCCAATAGCCAGTCAGAATAGTGCCTGAAACACTACCCCGTGTACCCTAAGGGAATGGGGAGTGCCCGAACCGTTTACTAGGTCTGGCCTGCCTACAGAGAACCTCCCAGACTCCCGGCGGGATGAAATGGCAAGTTATCACGGCCCTACAATGGGCAAACAATATACCATAGGTCGGTGACCATCATAACATATGCCATAAACATATAACACACACCACTCATGCACAACATCCTATACAGGAATGGCAACTAAGTAAGTCCCACGGACTTGCCTCAACCTCGTAGTCATCTCACTGGATCAACCTCAACTCAGTCCACTCCAAACTGGAGGATAACACGGCCTATACAAGGCATACATATATATCAAACTCCTATCACACAAAGGGTCACACCTAGACCCAAGGGATCCATAAGGGATCATATTCCAACTCGTAATCCTCAAAGCCCTAACCGGCATTTCCATATCATACTCGTCAACATCCGAATCCTAGCATGCTACTAACGCTCAACTAGGAAAGGAAAGGATCTACCTAGCTTTAGGTAGACCCGGGACAAAGCGCACCTGCGTAACAAAGGGGTGCAGGGGCGGAGGCAAGCAACCGCGGGTACGGCGGAACGTAGCCGCGGGGGCGGTGACAAGGGACACTGGCAAACGCAAACACGCCGATGGCACGACGCGGGCGCTGTGACACGGTAACCGCGGGGGCGGTGACTTTTGGCCGCGGGGGCGGCGATAGTGCAGAATGCAGTCTCGGGGCTTCTCTTTAGCTCTTCCTGTGATCAATCTCTTCCACTCTCTTCCAGATTCATACACAAGCATCAACATACACATATCAACATCACCCTATGTTCAAAACATCTATTCCTAAGCTAAGGAAGGATGAGCAAGGAAGAAGGAAGGATGAAGAAGCAAGGAGGAGGAAGCTTACCACTGTTGAAGGTCTAGGCAGGCACAAGTAAGCACACTCAGCTGGCTCCACAAGCTCAGCAACCACAACTAGCATCAACAGCCACACAACCACACACACAACTCTACCAACTCAAGGGAAAAACCAACTCAAGCTCAAGGAGAAAGAAGAAGAAGCAAGAAGGACGTGAAACTGGATTGGAATGTGAAGAAACCCTTGCTCAGCAAGGTGGAACGAAGGAGGTAAGGTAAGGTAAAGCACGGGTCAAAGGGTCAACAAAACCGGCTGCAGCCGCCGTAACCCGCAGGGGCGGATCACAGGGCCGCAGAGGCGGGAACCCGCAGGGGCGGCACACGTGCCCGCGGGTGCGGCAAGACCAATCTCGGCCCAAAGCCAATCTCGGCCATGATCCGATCTCGATCCGAAAGAAAGAGCTCTCACACTGATTGACCAAGGTAATGGAAGTAGTACTTTTGAATTGGTAGAAGAAGAGAGATTGAAGAGATCAAACATGACAACCACTCCTTTTTTTTTTGTGACATTATTTTTACTTTAAGGTGAAGAGTATCATCAAATTCACCTTTACCATTACTATGAACTTCAATCATAGAACATGGTGCGTCGGAACTCATAAAGTTGCTGTAATAACCAGAAAATTTTAATAATTTTTCGTTTATTATTTTAAATATTTCGAAAGTAAAGAAAATTAATTTGATTATTTTATTGACATTATTTAATTTAGTCCAGAAGCCGAAATGGAAACGAAGAAATAAGTAAACGGATCCAAACCGATCGAATAAATAATGAAACCGAACCAAACCCTTTGCCTAGCCTTGAACCAAACCGATGAGATGAGCCACTTCTTTAGTGGGCTAACTAGTCTGCTTGTGCCATCCTTGGCCCATCTCCTACCCACCACTCACGGCCCAACAAAGAAGACCTTGCCCACTTCAACTCTGGGCCGAGTAACAAGCTTAACAAACAGGCCCAAGAGTACCGACCCAGGTTGAAACACGAGCCATCCTTTGCACATCGTCTTCTTCGCTTCGCTACTCCAACCGGCGGTCAAACGGATTTAATGGAAGTAATGAGGAGTGATGACGGCCGTTCCGAGTCATTAACCGGACTGTTCACGTCTACTCTGACCTTTCCGTCCTGATCTTTATCATCTCGACCCATCCCTACTCTGCACTCACGCTTAGCAGTTCACTTCGTCTTCAACCTCTACTCCTAACGACATGCTCGTTTCCCTTCCTTCTCGACAACAGAGCTTTGCACCTCTGTAGCCTGCGTTTTCCGACCACGAAATACCTGCACCCAGTTGTGGGCCGCTAGTCGACTCCCATCTTCCCTCCCGACTTCTTCCTCCATCTTTCCCCTACGGTACAAACATCGCTGAAACCACTAAAGATCGAAGGACGATTCGGATTTGAGACCCCGACCATCTCGAGTTATTTCAGCCACGGCTACAACACCTCGTGTCGGGGACACTCTCAGCCACACATGGGCTCCAACTTTGAACTCTAGAGGTCTACGCCTCCTATCAACATAAGACTTCTGACGGCTCTGCGCAGTCAGCATACACTCTCTGATCAATGCTACTCGAGCCATATCATCCTGAATTTGATTAGGTGCTAAACCACTGACACTGCTCTGCTCATCCCAGCATAACGGGTTACGACATCTCTGTCCATACAGTGCCTCATATGGGGCCATCCCAATAGATGCATGCCAGCTGTTGTTGTATGAGAACTCAACAAGTGGGAGATGATCTGTCCACACTTGTCCCCAATCCAACACACAAGCTCGCAGCATATCCTCCAGCGTCTGAATGGTCCTCTCTGACTGACCATTTGTCTGAGGATGGAACACAGTCGTGAAGTGCAAACACGTTCCCAGGGCAGTCTGAATTTGCTGCCAAAACCTCGAGGTAAATCATTCATCTCTGTCTGAGACGATCGTCCTCGGTACACCATGGAGTCTCACTATCTGCCTAGTGTACTCCTCAACTAATCTGCTCACCGGCAACGTCTCCCTAATTGAAATGAAATGTGCCGTCTTCGTCAATCTGTCCACAATAACCCAGATAGCATCAAAACTCCGGCTCAGCCTCAATCCAATCACAAAATTCATGGTGACATCCTCCCACTTCCTCTGTGGAACAAGAAGTGGATGGAGCTCACCTCTAGGTCTGAAATGCTCAATCTTGACCTGCTGACAGGTCGCACATTGTGCCACAAATCTGGCCACATCGGGCTTCAGCCCTCCCCACCAATATAAACGTCTCAAATCCTGATACATCTTACTCGTACCTAGATGTACCGAGTAAGGTGTACAGTGAGCCTCCTGTAAAATCCTCTACCTCAGCTCTCTATCAGCAAGTACACAGACGCGACCGCGGCGCCTCAAAACTCCATCTGCTCCAAGCAGGAACTGTGGTGCCTCATCCCGAGACATCCTATCTCGTATCCTCATCAATGTCGGGCAGGTCTCCTGCTTCTGTTGGATCTCGCCCAACATATCAAGAAGGACCTCTAAAGTATGCAGCTGGGCATCCTCATCAGGAAACTGGATGTCCAACTCTAACCAGATCAGATCTCTCTGCAAATGATGTTGAAATGTCAATCTAGCAATCGCCTGCTCTCGAGGTGTCTTCCTGCTCAGGGCCTCGGCGACAACGTTCGCCTTCCCTGGATGGTACAAAATCTCCAGATCAAAATCCTTGATCAGCTTGAGCCACCTACGTTGGCGGTAATTCAATTCCCGCTGCGTGAAAATATACTTCATACTCTTATGGTCTGTGAAGATCTGACATGTAGCACCATACAGGTAATGTCTCCACATCTTCAGTGCATTAACTACGCTGCCAACTCCAGATCATGAGTCGGGTAGTTCTCCTCATATGTCTTCAACTGTCGAGACGCATAAGCAATAACTCTGCCTCGCTGCATCAAAACACATCCCAAGCCTAGCTTGGATGAATCACTGTAAACCACAAAATCCTCAGTACCCTCTCGATGTGCCAAAATAGGAGCAGAAGTCAAACGCCTCTTCAACTCCTCAAAACTGTGCATGCACTGATCAGACCACACAAATCTGGTAGTCTTCCTCAGCAAACTCGTCAGTGGACGGGCAATCACAAAAAATCCTTCCACAAAGCGTCTGTAATAACCGGCTAGGCCAAGGAAACTACGTACTTCCTTGACGTTCGTTGGTGTAGTCCATGCTGCTACTGCCTCAATCTTCGCTGGATCCACCTTGATCCCCTCAGCTGAAACCACATGACCAAGGAATGCTACCTTTGGCATCCAAAACTCACACTTAGAGAACTTAACATAAAGTTCTCTATCCCGCAAAACCTGCAATACAGTCCTCAGATGTCCTGCATGCTCCTCTCCACTGCGAGAGTATACCAGAATATCATCAATAAAAACCACCACAAACTTATCCAGGAAGTCGATGAAGATACTGTTCATCAACTCCATAAAGACGGCTGGGACATTCGTAAGCCCAAATGGCATCACTAAAAATCGTAGTGGCCATATCTGGTCCGGAATGCTGTCCTGTGCACATCCTGCTCTCTCACCCTCAGCTTGTGATGACCTGAACGCATATGAATCCTGGAGAACACAGTCGCTCCCTGTAGCTGATCTAACAAATCATCAATGCGCGGCAGTGGATACTTGTTCTTGATGGTCACCTTGTTCAGTTCTCTGTAATCTATGCATAACCTCAGTGATCCGTCCTTCTTCCGTACGAAGAGGACAGGTGCTCCCCATGGGGACACGCTAGGGAGAATGAAGCCCTTCTCAGCCAACTCCTCGAGTTGCTTCTTCAGCTCCAGCATCTCGACAGGCGCCATCCGGTATGGGGCCTTCGTGATGGGTCTCGTACAAGGCTCTAACTCGATACTGAAATCCACACTCCTCTGAGGCGGCAAACTGGACGTCTCGGCAAAAACATCAGTAAACTCACAAACAACTGGGATATCCTCTAATGCTGGACTCTCCCCCTCCTTCATGGCATAACACCAGAAGGCCTCGCAACCTTGTGCAATCAATCTAGCTGCCCGTATAGCGCTGATAACTGTGCCTGTCTTTCCAAGGTCCTAACCTTGGAAAACCTCTATCTGGCCTAAGTCGGTAGAGAGGGTAACAGTCCTCCTACCTACATCTAAAACTGCAGAGTGTCTATCCATCTAGTCCATACCTAGAATGACTTCTTCATGCTCTAATGGCATGACAAAGAAGTCAACTAATAACACACGGGTCCTTACAGAAATGGGACAACCGTGAATCTCACGGGTACCTCTGACCCTACCACCATCGGGTAACCCTATTGTAACACCCCAAATCCGTAGGACTCGGAGTGCTACTGGGCTAGGATCTCACAATGGATCCTGACCCTAGCCTGACAATAATTTCACTAATCTTACAACAAGGCACCGATAGATTAAAACAAAACATGAAACTGATATATATATATATATATATATATATATATATATATATATATATATATATATATATCAAAAGGTAATACAATATACCGCTGAGTACAAACAAAAACACATTGTACATCAAAAGAACACATATCCTCGATAACGCCCCAGTGTACGAAGCCCACAACGGATCACCCACTCTGGATCACTCTGCAGCTCTCCTATCCTGCAAAGTATCTACAACACGGTATAAAACCGTTAGCTAGCCATACACATATATAGGAAGATGCTAGAGCACAAACACACATAAGAAATCTTAACACATCATCATGCTTTCACACACTTACCCGGTTCATTATCTTTATAAAGTCCAGCAATCAACTCGTATATAAATATCCATATAAACATATGTGACACGAGGAATATAACCCTCGCCTCTAGGTCAAATAGCCAGTCGGAATGGTGCCTGGAACACTACCCCATGTACCCTAAGGGAATGGGGAGTGCCCGAACCGTTTATCAGGCCTCGCCTGCCTACAAAGAACCTCCCAGACTCCCGGCGGAATGAAAGGGCGAGTTATCACGGCCCTACAATGGGCAAGCAGTATACCATAGGTCGGTGACCATCATAACGCATGCTATAAACGTATAACAAACACCACTCATGCACAACATCCTATAAAGGAATGTCAACTAAGTAAGTCCCACGGGCATACCTCAACCTCGTAGTCGTCTCTACTGGATCAACCCTCAACTCAGTCCACTCCAAACTGGAGGACAACACGGCCTATACAAGGCATACATATATATCAAAATCCTATCACACAAAGGGTCACACCTAGACCCAAGGGATCCATAAGGATCATATCCAACTCGTAAACCTCAAAGCCGTAACCGGCATAACTATCTCATACTCATTAACATCCGCTACCTAGCATGCTACTACCGCTCATACTAGGAAAGGAAAGGATCTACCTAACTCTAGGTAGATCCGGGACAAGACGCACCTGCGTAAAACAAGGGACGCAGGGGCGGAGCAAGCAACCCGCAGGCGCGGCGGAACTCAGCCGCGGGCGTGGTGACAAGGCTACAGGCAGACACAGGCACGTCGCAGGCGCTGACGCGGGCGCTGCGGCATGGCTTCCGCAGGGGCGGCGGCTTCCAGGCGCGGGGGCGGCAACAGTGCATAACGTAGCCCCGCGAGTCTTCTTTCACTCTTCACGTGATCAATTCACGTCTTTATCATTCCAGATTCACACACATGCATAAAAATACACATTTCAACATCACCCTATGATCAACACATGTAATCCTAAGCTAAGGAAGGAAGAACAAGAAAGAAGAAAGAAGAAGCAAGGGATACATACCACAGCTATGGCCTAAGCACGAACTGATCCAAGGCAGTATCTCCACTAGCTCTCAAGCTCAGCAACAACATTATACCACATCAACATCATTAACCACACACAAGGCCACACCAAAACTCTTTCAAAACTAAGGAAACCAAGAAGAAGATGAAGGAGGAAGGAGAAGGACGTGAAGGCAGCTGGGAAGGAAGTAAAGATGCTCAGCAAGCCAAAGCAAGGATTAGGTTAAGGAAGTGGAAGAGTAAAGCAGGGGTCAAGGGTCAAAGGCGGCTGCAACCGCAGAAACCGCAGGGACGGGTTTCCTGGCCGCAGGGGCGGAACAACAGAGGAGCCGCAGGGGTGGCCTCACAGACCCGCGGGGGCGGGTAAGGCCAAAAACGGCTCCCAAAAGCTAAGGTTCTCACACCTATAATAAAGGGCATCCCCTCAACTGTATCTAACCCAAGACGCTCTACACATGCATCAAAAATAAAAGAGTGCGTAGCACCAGTATCATATAAAACTCTAACAGGTAAAGCAAGAATCAGAATGGTACCTGTAGCAGTAGGTGCAGCTGGCTCCTCTGCACTCCTCAATTCAAAAACACGACCCTATGGGCCTCTGGTATCAGTGGTGCCCCACCACGACCTCTGCTTCTACTCGGCCCAAGAGGAGATCCCAGAGTCGTAGGGCGATTTGGGACCCTCTGTTGTCCCTGAGTCTGCTACTGCTGAGGTGGCCTCTGCCCACCTCTCGCTGCACTGGCAGGAGAAGAACCCTACTGAGATGAAGCTCCGCCCTGGAGGCAGTAAACAGCTCGGTGACCTTGCCTACCACAAGTGTAGCAAGTCACTAATGGTCTCATGCACTCGGGCCTCATATGCCCTGGATCTCCACAGTTAAAACACTGACGTCCCTTCTCTGCAACCGGTGCAGATGAGGGCTGACTCTGGCATCTCTGACCACGCTAATCACTAACAGAACCACCAGTACCACTGGTCTACCCTGTATGCTGCCTCTTCTCAGACCCTCGGGTTTGAGAAGCTCTCCTCTGACTCGCCCGCTCTCGCTCATAGTCGGCGGCTCCAGCCTGGTAGTCCATCAAGGACTCACAATGAAATCCCGCCATATAGGCCCGGGTAGTATCCCTCAGTCGTCGGGAAAAGAGATAAATGTGCTGGTCTGCAGAAGGTGCAGCTGGTCCTAGTAGTGCCAGCTCCTCCTGAAACCTCCTGATGGCCACAAAGACTAGTACATCCTCAAACCCAGCCTCAACAAAATCTCGCAATTTCTCCCTCCTCAGAGAGGCAGGGCAAAAATGCTCTCTAATCATCGTCCTCATATGATCATAACTAGTAACCTGACCCCGTACTGATCTCCACCAGTGTTGTGCCAAGTCCCGGAATAAAGTCTGAACCAACTCGATCTGTCTGTCAGCTGGACATCGAATAGACTCCAGAGTTGAGTCTACATGCCCGATCCAGAGCTCAACCTCCAACCCCACCTTCCCAGTGAAAGGGGGTACACCGATCTGATGGAATGCCTTCAACCAGATATCTGGTCTAGGCCCTCTATGCTCCTCTGGTGCTCTGGCAATCTCAGCAGCAGGTACCTGTACAACTAGCACCTGAGTAACGGTGTGGGACCTCTCAGATGGTCCCTCCTATGCCTTTAAATCTAGGGCACGTCTATCGGCTCTGGAAGCCTCCTCTACACGTCTGATATATGCTCGGAACTCTGATCCCCCCATGGAGACACGATCAGACTTGCCAGACTGGGCTCTCTGTGCCCCATGTCTCTCAGTTGCCCCGTTCCCAGTCTCAGGAACGACGCTCTCAGCAACCTCCTCATGTATCTCTCCCGCATGTGAACCGTCATCAGGAGTCCTACCCCGTCCTCTACCTAGAGGGGGTCTACCTCTACCTCGCCTAGTTGCAGGTAAGGCTCTAGTCTTAACTCTACAAAAGACGTAAACCTAACTTACAAGGCTATATATATGCCATATGTATAGATATATAATAGATCAATCACAACAGAATATCTAAATATATCTGTACTGTCGAGATCTTCAAAGAAGCAATGGTTCACGTACCCGATAACCCAAAGCATTTGTACTCATTTCAAAACCAAAACCTTTTGAAAAGTCAGACCCCTTTCGGGTTCTGTTTATTTATCTATTCGAACTTTATTGCAGATTACTAGTGCCATTGTTGTCAACATGGGCTCTGATACCAACTTTGTAACACCCCAAATCCGTAGGACTCGGAGTGCTACAGGGCTAGGATCTCACAATGGATCCTGACCCTAGCCTGACAACAACTTCACTGAATCTTACAACAAGGCACCAATAGATTAAAACAAAACATAAAACTGATATATATATATATATATATACATATCAAAAGGATGATACAGAGTACTACTGAGTACAAAGTCAAAAAGAAATCCGTACAATAATGATAAACCCAAAATCCCACGATAACGCCCAGTGTATGGAACCCTCAGCAGATCACCCCTATGGACCACTCTACAGCTCTCCTAACCTGCAAGGATCTACAACACGGTATAAATCCGTTAGTTAACCATACACATATATAAGAAGATGCTAGAGCACAATCACATATCAATAATATTAACACCTCATCATGATATCACACATTTACCCGGTTTATTATCTTTATAACGTTAATCACTCAAGAGTATATAAATCAGTATATGAAAATACGTGACACGAGGAATGAATATAATCCTCGCCTCTGCGTGCAATAGCTAGCTGGAGTGGTATCAACGCACTTTCCCGTATACCATATGGAGTGGTAGGTGCCCTTCCCGTATACCAGAACTAACTAGCTTACAGAGAACTTCGCATACTCCACTACGGGATGAAAGGTAAGTTGTCACAACCACTACAATGGGCTGTCAATATAACATAGGTTTGTGACCATCATAAAGCATGCTATAAAGCATATAACAAACGCCACTCAAGCACACATCCAATATAAGGATGACAGCTAAGTAAGTCCTATGGACTTACCTCAATCTCAGGAGTAAACTCAACCACGATCAACTCTCCGACCGGTCCACTCCAAACTGGAGGACAACACGGCCTATACAAGGCATACATACATATATGAACCTCCTATCACACAAAGGGGTCACACCTAGACCCAAGGGATCCATAAGGATCATATCCAACTCGTAAACCTCAAGGCCGTAACCGGCATATCTATATCATACTCATCATAAACCGATACCTAGCATGATACTAGTTCCCTCATACTAGGAAAGGAAAGGAGCTACCCAACTATGGGTAGCCCGGGACAAGACACACCTGCATGATCAGGGGACGCAGGAGCGGAACAAGTAACCCGCAGGCGCGGCAGGGATCAGCCGCAGGCGCGGTGACACGGGACGCAGGCAACGCAGGCAAGGCGCTGACGCTGGTGCGGGCGCTGCGGCACAACTTCCGCAGGGGCGGCGACTTCTAGGCGCGGGGGCGGCGTCAGTGCAAAACGTGATCCCGCGGCTTCTGTTCGGTTCTTCCCGTGATCAAATCACGTCTATTCCAATCCAAAGTCACACACATGCAACAACATACACATTCCATCATCACTCTACATTCAAGTCATCTAATCCTAAGCTAAAGAGATGGAATCAAAGAAGAAATAAGAGAAGAGGAAGAAGGAAGCTTACCACAGCTGTGGTTAACTAGGGAATTGATCACCAACCAACCCTTACTGGCTTCCAAGCACAACAAAACACAACACTAGCATCATCCTCATCAAAGTTACAACAAAACTCTTCCAAAACAAAGAAGGAATCGCACAAATCAAGAAGAAGCAAAGGCAAAGCAAGGAGAACGTGGTAAGCTGGAAAGGAGTGAGAAACCCTTGCTCATCGGCCAAGGGAAGGACTTAAAGAGGAAGGCAACGAAAGAGTAAAGCACAAGTCAAAGGAGTCAACAAAACCGGCTGCAGCCGCCGGAAACCGGAGGGGCGGTTCCATGAGCCGCAGGGGCGGAAACCCGCAGGGGCGGCAGTCAGGCCCGCGGGTGCGGAAAGGCCAATCTCGGCCAAGCCAATCTCGGCTAAGGACCAAGACTCGGTCCGAAAGAATAGGGCTCTCACATAGTTCACTGCTGGTAGAAATTGATCCAATAAGTGTAGGTCTCTACTCCATTACTGCAATTCCGTGAGTCTCGTCGCCCTGCCCTCTTGATTACTGAGATCTCGGTTGCCGATTAGGACTAGTAGAACCGGGACCATAGTTGGACCGAGATACTAACGGTTTATGTATTGGCTTAAACAGGAGTTGAATTGGAAACCGAGTGAGCCGTACCACCCGACTTTACCCGACCAGTTCCGGTTAGATATGAATGCAAATCTTGCCGTAATTTAATTACTTAGTATTTTATACCAATTATTTTATTAATGGGTTAAGGTACGAAAATGTAATAGTATATAATTAAGTGGAGGTTGGTTTAGAGATTGGAATAAGGAGCTATATATCTAAATAGACCGGATCCGAACTAACTCGATAAATTAATTCTGTGGAATTAATAAGAGACTAGTATAGATATTTTTTTAGATACATGCCAATGTGGTGGTATTTAGAGAATGGGAATAACAAATAATTGAAGAGCGGTATCTTTATGAGAATCGGATCATTAAGCTAGTGGATGCGAGAAAATATTTTGTTGTTATCGGAACAAGAAAAGGGAGTAGGTGAACGCTGATTAATACTAAGTTAATGATGCTTCATGAGCTAGGTAACTTTTGACGAAATGACTGGGAGGATACGAGATTTGGAAATGGATGTGTAGGTCCCCGAACTGAAATGTTAAAGGAGATCAAGGAATTGAGTCTAGACGTCATACCTGATTATGAGAATGATAAGTTTAATATGAAATTAAGATTGGAATTATTCTAAGATTGAGTAATTTAATGATCAGGATAATCGGATCTTTTGCTGGCAAGATCGCGAGACTTTGAGACCAGTACTGTTGAGGTGAGTTCGTAGGACTCACTTAATTACCGTTTAATACTGAGTGTGCATTTGAGTGGTGTGTGCTTTATTCATGTGAAATAAAATGAACGGATTAGATCACAATACTTTATTTGTTAAGTAAGGCACAAGTGTATGATAACGTGCCGTAACCGTCAGTCCGGACCGATGTGCCAGAGGATTGCCCCGCGACCAGTCCAGTAGGTATACGGGAAGAGGTACATACACCAGCCCTACTGGTTTACGGGGACGGGGGGCAGGAGTCGGGAGACTCTTGTGTTACAAGATAAGATGGAAAATAGATGGGATCAAGTCACGTAATGAAAAGATAATAAACCGGGATATGTGTGTGCATGCTGAGTTATTTATTGTATATGCCTTGTGTGTGTTTGTGCTCTAGTGACACTTTAGTATTAGAATTGTAGCTAACGGTTTATACCATGTTGTTAGATGATGCAGGTTAGATCTCTACCGAGAGATCGGGATTGAAGTGGCAAGCCGGGGTTTCCGTACTAGGATCGGGTGTTGTGGTTATTTATTTCGGTTATTTAATTCTACAGTTTACTTTTATCGTTAGAATTTCTCGTCCTAGAGATTGGTTGTTGTTATGTCTAGTCGTGTCTTTATACTTTGAGTACTTTATTTAAAGATTTTGTGTTTTAATATTTGTGCCTTGTTGCAAGGTCCGTTGTGATTGTTGTCAAACTAAGGTCGGGACCCACTGTGAGGTCCTAGCCAGTAACGCTCTGGATTACCAGAATTCGGGGTGTTACAACATGGTATCAGAGCTCTAGGTTGACAACAATGGCACTCACAATCTTCTAAAAAGGCCAAGTATAAACAGAACCCGAAAAGGGATCTGGTTTTCCAAAATGAATTTCAAAGTTTTTGTTTGTTAGTTGGATATGGTAGTAGTACGGAAACCACCGCTCCACTCTGTAGATCTCGGTAGTAGTAAGATATTGTGATTGGTACTTAGAAATAATCATACTAGTTATAGTCGCCTGTCTCGTATAGACGGCGCACATCAAGATATCAACCGTGACGGGTTGGGATAAAGGTAATTACGTTTCCATCCTTTCCGTACGGAATATCATTAAGCATTATAGATCTGGCACACAAGTGGAGGAATAAAACTTTCAAAAGACGAGTGGACAAAGTATACGATTGTTGAAAGTATGACTTTGCTGGACCAAGAATTTAATGATACAATCAACCGAACCAGATTATACCAAAGGGAGCCCCGGGATTATAGGAATGATCCCGGATTCCAGAGAGTAGAGCGTTGTTGACTTCCCAAGAATAGAAGACTAACGGACGGAGCTGTAGTTACACCAAGTTACACCATAAGAATGAAGAGCAGATGGAAACGATGTGGAAAAAGTACGAGAACCAAAAAAGGGGTCTTCTTGACAGGGACTCGATCAAGACGCTAATAGAGGGAGATATTCCTAAGAAACGGGAAAGAAAAGAAGAGAACATCATAGTGGTTAGAGGATGCGAGAATAAGTCACCATACAGTGTCATGAAGTACGATCAGGTCGATTGGACGGCAGGAAGAAGTTGAGAAGGGGAATCGCTGGCCCAGGAATTCAAGCAGGCACGAGTAAGCGAACAACACCGGTAAGAGTACAAAGAAGGAACCAAGCAACATAATTTAAGAAATCGAAGAGAGGGGTACCTGGACCAACACACCGAGTTAAGGGAAAGAAAGTAAGAACAATGAGGTGCTTCCCGATGAACGGTAGAGTATCATAACCAAATACAGTAAAGGAACTGGCATGAATGAATGATCATACTTAAGCAATAAGGAAATAACATCAGTACATGTGAAGCGGGCAAGATATCACCATTGCTAAGTGACGATTGATTAGACAGAGGATGATGATGGGAAAATACAATTTATATAAGAAAGACCCGAGATAAGGGAGAAAAAGAGAATAACAGGAATTGAGAATCATTTCTTAGTATGGAACTCGCTAAGAGTATGAAATGGCCTGGTCACGTCTACACATCCATCAGATGAATACTTTGTGATCAAGTGGACAATCCCACAGAGACAAGTGGACAAGAGGGGAGAATACCAAATAACGGAGAATGAATAGTTAAAGAGTAAAGACGTCCAAAGAGTAGTGTTGACGCTCGATAGACACTAGTAGTATGGAAATGATAAGTGAGAAATACAAACGTCATGAGACGCAGTATCACTGGAAAATAGCAAGAACGAGACCGATAAGATAAACCGTGGAGTGGGACGATCATAGGGAAACAATACCATTCAGAGAGAAACTAGAGAATAGTGAACATACACAGGCAAAGACACCCCAACCAAAGGGCAGTAATGTGCTCGGAGCTTACCCGACAACAATTAAAGTATCAAGTATTTAAGTCAGAAGGTGAGATATCACACAGAGTGATAAGGCTTGCAATGAAACTGGGAAAAGGTTGGGCTGGAAGATTAAATGTTAACCCAATAAAGGGGAGGGTGGAGAGATTTTAATCAGTGGAAGGAACAATGAATATCTAAATGACAACATCACGGGTAAGTTAAGAGCGACGTTGAAGTATGGGTCGAGAAACCAATCCGATACCCGAGAAGACCAGCTATAGAAGGGAAGAAAATTGATCGCCCTCTTGTCTGCGGAGCAAGACTAAGTACCTTGTGTGATCTAGACTAGATCAAGAGAACTTGAAGAGTAAAGAGAAGAGTCCAAGGCTAGAGGACGTACCAGTAGTGAGTGCACGAAAGTGTTTCGGGATGACTTCCCCGGCCAACTTCCACAACGGAGTGTAGATTTCAGTATTGAGTTGGAGTATGACACGAGACCGATCTTAAAGGCTCCCTACTGGATGACACCTATAGAGATAGCGGAGCTGAAGAAGCAATTAGAGGAGTTGGCAGAGAAGGGGTTCATCCGACCTAGTGTTTCTCCTTGGGGTGCTCTAGTACTGTTTGTGAAGAAGAAGGATGAATCGATGTGGTTGTCCATAGATTACAGAGAGTTGATTTAAGAGCCTTAGTCTTTAGAAGCTGAGCCAGGGTTGCCGCCCCTGCGGGTCCATAGGGCCGCCCCTGCTGCGTGTTACGCCCCTGCGGCTCAAGGAACCAGCCCCTGCGGTTTCCTGCGGCTGCAGCCGGCTTTGTTGACCGTTGGACTGTGCTTTACCCTTTCTTCTCTTCCTTCTTAAGCTTCTTCTTTGCTTTCTGATCAAGGGTTCTTCATCTTCTTCAGCTACCCTCACGTCCTTCTTGCCTCCTTTCTCCTCCTTGATCTTGCTCTTGCTTTCTCCTTGGTTTGGAAGAGTTGTTGTGTGGGTTTTGGTGGATGTTGATGTGTGGATGTGTTGTTGAGCTTGAAAGCCAACTGAGGTATTAGTTTTGGATCACTTCCCTGCTTAGGCCACAACTGTGGTAAGTTCATCTTCTTCTCTTCTTTCTTCCTTTATTCCTTCTTTCTTGATTTCCTTTCCCTTAGCTTAGGATTGGATACCCTAGGATACATATTGATGTTGGAATGTGTATATATATGTATGTGTTTGGCTGCGGAATGGTGAAGAAGTGAATTCATCACGTCAAGAGTCGAAGAGAAGTCGGGGATCGCGTTCTGCAGCGTCGCCTCTCCCGCCAATGAACCACCGCCCTTGTGTGACCTTGTCACCGCACCCGCGCCAGAGAGCCGCCGCCCCTTCGGCCACGGTCACCACGCCTGTTCCAACGTGTCGCCGAGCCTGCGCCTTCCACCACTTTGCCCCTGCGTCTTTCTTGTTCCGCAGGTGCGTCTTGTACAGGATCTACCTAGAGTAGTGTACATCCTTTCCTTTCCTAGTACGAGCGGGTTAGTAGCATGCTAGGTATGTATATGAGGATAGAATGATGATGAGTATGATATCGATTTATGCCGGTAATGGCTTTGAGGTTTAGTAGATTATCGAGGTTTATAAGTTGTATATGATCCTTATGGATCCCTTGGGTCTAGGTGTGACCCCTTTGATTGATAGGAGATTTGATATCTCTTTATGCCTTGTTATTAGGCAGTGTTGTCCTCCAGATTGGAGTTGATCGTGTTGAGAGTATTCCGAGATTGAGGTAAGTCCATATGACTTACTTAGCTACCATCCTTATATTGGATGTTTGCATGAGTGGTGTTTGTTATATGCTTTATAGCATGCGATGTTGATTATTACCGACCTATGGTATAGTGACTGCCCATTGTAGGACCGTGACAACTTGCCATTACATCCCGCTGGGAGTTTGGGAGGTTCTCTGCGGATAGGCCAGATCTGGTACACGGACGGGCACCTACCACTCCCATAGGGTATACGGGAAAGTGTTACCAGATTACCACTCCAACTAGCAACAACCTCGAGAGACGAGGATTATATATTACTCGTGTCACATATATTCATATACATCTATATATATACGATTTGTGTGTTGGACCTTATTAAGATAATTAACCGGGTAAATGTGTGACCGCATGATTATGTGTTTATGATTCCCTGACGTGTGTCTATGCTTATGCATTATCTATATATATGTGTATGGTTAGCTAACGGTTTTATACCGTGTTGTAGATCCTTTGCAGGTTAGGAGAACTGCAGAGTGATTCAGATGGGGTGATCCGTTGAGGGCTCCGTACACTAGGTTTATGGGAGGGTTATGGGGATTTTGTATGTACAGATACATGTTTTGGTTGTACTCAACGGTACTTTGTATACCTTTTGATATGTATATATTATGGTTTGATATTTGGTTTTAATCTATCTGTGCCTTGTTGTAAGATCCAGTGAACTTGTTGTCAGGCTAGGGTCAGGATCCATTGTGAGATCCTAGCATAGTAGCGCCCCGAGTCCTACGGATTTGGGGTGTTACAAAGTTGGTAGTAGAGCCTTAGGTTGACAACAATGGCACTTGCAATCTGAAATAAAGGTCAAATAAATACATAAACAGAACCCAAAAGGGGCCTGATTTTTAAAAAGGTTTTGGTTTTGAAATGAGTACAAATGTTTTGGGATACCGTGTACGAGAAGCCATCACCCCTCTAAAGACCTCGACAATATAGATATATATATAGATATTACCTTATGTGATGTTGTGATGGACTTTTAGTATATATATATCTATACATATGGCATATATATAGCCTTCTAAGTTAGGTCTGTACCCTGCAGATGGTTCGGACTAGAGCCTTATATGAAGTTGGACAAGGTAGGGGTAGACCCCCTCTTCCTCCAGTAGTTAGAGGGCGGGGTAAGATTTCCACTGCTGATCCACGTTCAGCGGAGGAGATTCATGAGGATGTTGCTGAGAGTGCCGTTCTTGAGACTGGGAACGGTGCAGCTGGGAGACAGAGACCACAACGAGTCCAGTCACATGACTCAGATCACGTCTCTATGGGGGGACCAGAGTTCCGCGCGTATATCAGGCGAGTGGAAGAGGCTGCTAGAGCGGGTAGACGTGCCCCGGATCTGCCGGCACAAGAGGGATCATCTGGGAGATCCCATGGAGCTACTCAGGTGCCAGTTGTACCGGCACGGGCTGTTGAGACTACTCGGGTTCCAGAGGAGTATAGAGGGCCTCGACCAGATACTTGGTTGAAAGCATTCCATCAGATGGGAGTACCCCCTTTCTCTAGGAAGGTGGGGTTAGAGGTGGAGCTGTGGATCGGACATGTAAACTCAGCCCTTGATTCTATTAGATGTCCAGCGGACCGACATATAGAGTTAGTACAGACTCTATTCCGAGACTTGGCACAACACTGGTGGAGATCTATACGGGGTTAAGTTACCAGTTATGACTGGATGAGGAGTATGATCAGAGAGCGTTTCTGCCCTGCCTCATTGAGGAGGGAGAAACTGCGGGATTTTGTTGAGGCTGGCTTTGAGGATGTACAAGTCTCTGAAGCTATCAGGAGATTTCAGGAAGAGCTGGCTTTATTGGGTCCAGCTGCACCTCCTGCAGATCAGCATGTGTATCTCTTCTCCCGACGACCGAGGGATGCTACCCAGACCTATATGGCGGGATTTCACTGTGAGACCCTGATGGACTATCAGGATAGAGCTTCAGATTATGAGCGAGAGCGGGCTGGGCAGAGGAGAGTTTATCAGACCGGAGGGTCTGAGAAGAGACAACGGACTGGGCAGACCAGTGGTGGTGGTGGAGCTGCTAGTTCAGGGCGAGGCTAGAGACGCCAGAGTTATTCCTTATCTACACAAGTTGCAGATAAGAGACGACAGTGTTATAACTGAGGTGATCTTGGACATATGCGGCCAGAGTGCACGAGGCCATTAGTAACTTGTTTTACTTGTGGCAGATCAGGTCACAGAGCTGTCTTTTGTAGACATAGTGGAGCTTCATCACAACTGCGTTCTTCTCCTGCTAGTGTAGCGGGAGGTGGGCAGAGGCCACCTCAGCAGTAGCAAACTCAAGGACAACAAAGAGTCCTAGATTGTCCTACTACTCAGGGATTAGCTCCTGGGTCGAGTAGAGGTAGAGGTCGTGGTTGGAGTACCACTGACACCAGAGGAGCTCAGGGTAGAGTTTTTGAGCAGAGGAGTGCAGAGGAACCAGCTGCACCGACTGCTACAGGTACCATTCTGATTTATGGTTTACTTGTTAGAGTTTTATTTGATACTAGAGCTACGCATTCTTTTATATCTGATGCATGTGTTGAGCGTTTGAGTCTAGATACGACTGAGGGGATAACCTCTAGTATAGGGTTACCCGATGGTAGTAGGGTCAGAGGTCCCCGTGAGATCCGTGATTGTCCCATTTCTGTAGGGACTCGTGTGTTACTTGTTGACTTCTTTGTCATGCCATTAGTGCACGAGGAAGTCATTTTGGGTATGGATTGGATGGATAGACATCAGGATGTATTAGATGTAGGTAGGAGGATTGTGACCCTCTCTACCGAGTTAGGTCAGATAGAGGTGTTCCGAGGTTGGGACCTTGGAAAGTCAGGCATGGTTATTAGCGCGATACGGGCAGCGAGATTGATTGCACAGGGTTGTGAGGCCTTCTGGTGTTATGCCATGAAAGAGGGGGAGAGTCCAGCGTTAGAGGATATCCCAGTGGTCTCCGAGTTTACATATGTATTTGTTGAGCCGTCCAGTTTGCCGCCCCAGAGGAGTGTGGACTTTGGTATGAGTTAGAGCCTGTTACGAGACCGATCTGGAAGGCCCCATATCGTATGGCGCCTGTCGATATGTTGGAGCTGAAGAAGCAACTTGAGGAGTTGGCTGAAAAGGGCTTCATTCGCCCTAGCGTATCCCCGTGGGGAGCACCTGTCCTATTCGTACGGAAGAACGATGGATCGTTGAGACTGTGTATTGATTACATAGAGTTGAACAAGGTGACCATCAAGAACAAGTATTCATTGCCTCGTATTGACGACTTGCTAGATCAGCTTCAGGGAGCGACTGTGTTTTCCAGGATTGACCTGTGTTCAGGGTATCACCAGCTGAGGGTGAGAGCAGGATATGCACAAGACGGCATTTTGGACCAGATATGGACACTACGAGTTTGTAGTGATGCCATTTGGGCTTACGAATGCCCAACCAGTTTTCATGGAGTTGATGAATAGCATATTCATCGACTTCCTGAATCAGTTTGTGGTAGTCTTCATAGATGATATTCTGGTGTACTCTCGCAGTAGAGAGGAACATGCAGGACAGTTGAGGACCGTGTTACAGGTTTAACGAGATAGAGAACTTTATGCTAAGTTCTCTAAGTGTGAGTTCTGGATGCTAGAGGTAGCATTCCTGGGTCATGTTGTTTCCGCCGAGGGGATCAAGGTGGATCCGGCGAAGATAGAGTCAGTAGCAGCATGGACGACACCGACGAACGTCAAGGAAGTACGTAACTTTCTTGGCCTAGTCGGTTATTACCGACGCTTTGTGGATGAATTTTCTGTGATAACCCGTCCACTGACGAGTCTGCGGAGGAGGACTACCAGATTTGTATGGTTTGAGCAGCGTATGCAGAGTTTTGAGGAGTTGAAGAGACGTCTGACTTCCGCTCCTTATTTGGCACAACCAGAGGGTATAGCTGATTTTGTGGTTTATAGTGATGCATCCAAGCTAGGCTTGGGATGTGTATTGATGCAGCCAGGCAGAGTGATTGCACATACGTCTAGACAACTAAAGATGTATGAGGAGAACTACCTGACACATGATCTGGAGTTGGCAGCGGTAGTTCATGCACTGAAGATTTGGAGACATTGCTTGTATGGTGCTACATGTTAGATCTTCACAAACCACAAGAGTCTGAAGTATATCTTCACGCAGCGGGAATTGAATAACCGCCAACGTAGATGGATTGAGCTGATCAAGGACATTGATCTGGAGATTTTGTATCATCCGGGGAAGGCGAACGTTGTTGCCGACGCCCTGAGCAGGAAGACGCCTCGAGAGAAGGCGATTGCGAGACTGACAGTTCAGCCTCAGTTACAAAGAGACCTGATCTGGTTAGAATTGGACATCCAATTTTTGATGAGGATGCCCGGTTGAGTACCTTAGAGGTTCTTCCTGATCTTTTGGGTGAGATCCAACAAAAGCAAGGGACCTGCCCGACATTGATGAGGATCCGAGAGAGGATGTCCCGGGATGAGGCACCACAGTTCCATATAGGAGCCGATGGAGTGATGAGATGCGGCGGTCGCGTCTGTGTACCCGCTGATGCGGATTTGCGACTGAGGTTATTACAGGAAGCTCACTGTACACCTTAATCAGTGCACCCAGGTACGAGTAAGATGTACCAAGATTTGAGACGTTCATATTGGTGGGGAGGGCTGAAGCCCGGCGTGGCCAGATTTGTGGCATAGTGTGCGACCTGTCAGAAAGTCAAAATCGAGCATTGCAAACCTGGAAGTCAACTCCATCCACTGCCTATACCACAAAGGAAGTGGGAGGACGTCACCATGGATTTTGTTACTGGCTTGAGACCGAGCAGGAGTTTTGATGTCATCTGGGTTATAGTGGACAGATTGACGAAGACGGCACGTTTTATACCTATTCGGGAAACGTGGCCAGTGAGCAGATTAGCTGAGGAGTACACTCGACAGATAGTGAGACTCCATGGTGTACCGAGGACGATCGTCTCAGACAAAGATGGGCGATTTACCTCGAGGTTTTGGCAGTAGATTCAGACTTCCCTTGGGACAAGTTTGCACTTCACTACTGCGTTCCATCCTCAGACAGATGGTCAGTTTAGAGAGGACCATTCAGACACTGGAGGATATGCTGCGAGCTTGTATGTTGGACGGGGGACAAGTGTAGACGGATCATCTCCCACTATTTGAGTTCTCATACAACAACAGCTGGCATGCATCGATTGGGATGGCCCCATATGAGGCACTGTATGGACAAAGATGTCATACTCCGTTATGCTAGGATGAGCCGAGCAGCGTTAGTGGTTTAACACTTGATCAGGTTCAGGATGATGTTGCTCGTGTAGCATTGATTAGAGAGAGGATGCTGACTGCACAAAGCCGTTAGAAGTCATATGCAGATAGGAGGCGTAGACCCTAGAGTTCAGAGTAGGAGCCCATGTGATGCGTCCTTGGAGGTAACCAAGGATAACTTCCGGATCTAGATCCAGCAAAGCTCCAACTACTCCTTGATTCTTTGTGCGTCGTTGTATCGTTTCAGATCCAAAGGGGCGGAAGCGATGAAGAAACAAGGGTTGATTCGATCTAGAGAGATCAAATAAACCGTTTGATGGGGATCGAAAGTTGATTCTAAAGAAGAATCCTCGAACATGGATTTCTTGGATCAAAGATGAGATCCAAGTAAGAAATTTGAGAGATAGACGGGAGGTTTGATGCCCAAGCTAAGTAAGAGGAAAATCTTCTCAAAAACTTAGTAAAATTGAACATCGAAAATAATTGAGGCAAGATATCCCTTATATAGAGAGTCTTGCCTACCTATGGGCCAACGGGCCAAACAAACATAAATACGAAAAGCCCAACAAGGGCAAAACCCTAAAAGATAAGATCAAAGGGAATATTTTATAAGGAATACCCCTTTTATTACATAAAAGGAAAACATGCAAAATATAGTCCGAATGTAAATGGCGTGGACGGGACCGGTAGCCTATGCCATGGTGGTGTAGAGACACGGCATGCCGACGACTGGTCCAAGTGACGAAGTGGTGCGGGCGATGATGGATCCGGTGGCTCGGGCAATGGCCTTGGCTCGGGATCGGGTGAGCGGTCCATCTGAGTGAAACCTCAAAGCCTCGTCCTCATCGTCTACGGTCAACGTAAAAGGAACATCCAAGGGCGCATCAGTCCCCCCATCTTGGCTGTGAGACGTCCCCGTTTCACCATCGTCAAAGAGGGGCTCAACATAAGGGGAAAGGTCCTTGACGTTGAACGTTGAGTGTACTCTGTAGGAATCCGGAAGCTCTAACTTGTATGAATTCAGGCCTTGACGGGCTAAGATGCGGAATGGGCCATTACCACGGTCCGAGAGCTTGCTCATGCGGCGAGTTGGAAAACGCTCCTTACTTAGGTGGAGCCAAACAAGATCACCGGGCTCAAAAGAGACGTCGCGGAGGCTCTTGTTGCGTTGTCCGGAAAATTGGGCGGCACGACGTTCAAGTTGTGTCCTAGTCTGCTCATTAAACTTAATGATTTGGGCGGCTCGGTTTGCGGCGATGATATGTTCTCCGTCCTTGAGCGGGCGGGGAGTGAAGTCCAACGGGATGTGTGGAGTAAGGCCGTAGACAACATCAAATGGGGACAATTTAGTTGTCGTGTGCCTAGACCTGTTATACGAAAACTCCACAATAGAAAGTAAGTCATCCCACCTACGTGGGTTGGTCCTAGTGGTGGCCCTAGGTAGAGCACCAAGAGTCCGATTGGTCACCTCCGTTTGACAATCGGTTTGGGGGTGATAACTACTTGAAAACAATAAGTTGGTTCCAAGTTTTCCCCATAGCGTTCTCCAAAAGTGACTCACGAATTTCACGTCCCGATCACTAATGATAGAACGTGGTATCCCATGTAAACGCACCACATTGTCAAAGAACAAGGTGGCAACTTCACTAGCATTTTGGGTGCTTTTACATGCAATGAAATGAACCATTTTGGAGAAGTGATCGACTACCACGAAAATGGAATCTTTGCCTCGTTTTGACATAGGCAACCCGACCACAAAGTCCATGGATAGATCCTCCCAAGGTCCCGGTAAAGGCAAAGGAGAATACATTCCATCCGGGCCTTGGCGCGACTTTGCATGATGACATGTGATGCAATCCTTGCAAAACCGTGTCACATGCATGCGCATCCGGGGCCAAAAGAAATGTTGTTGGAGAGAGGAAAGGGTCTTGGTAGCACCGAAGTGACCACGGCCCTCATGAGCTTCCTTGATCAACAAATGGCGTATAGATGAGTGCGGAATGCAAAGTTTTCCCGCTCGGAAAAGATAGCCATCGTTAATAAAGAAAGACTCGTGCTCTCGGAGGTCGAGGCATTGTGCCCATATGTCCTTGAAGTCAAGATCCGTGACATATAACTCTTTTGATAAGAGCAAAACCATGTATTTTGGCGTCCATATACACTAGAAGGGCATATCGGCGAGAAAGGGCGTCGGCTACCACATTCTCCTTGCCTTTCTTATGCCGAATGACATAAGGAAAGGTCTCTAAAAACTCTACCCAACTAGCATGGCGCCGACTTAGATTTGTTTGACTCTTGAGATAGGAAAGAGCCGCATGATCCGAATGAATCACGAACTCCTTCGGCCACAAGTAATGTTACCATGTCTTAAGACAACGAACTAGAGCATATAGTTCTTTGTCAAATGTAGGGTAGTTGAGCGAAGGACCGGAGAGTTTTTCACTAAAGTAGGCAATTGGACGAGTCTCTTGTAAGAGAACTCCTCCAATGCCCAAATTCGATGCATCACACTCCACCTCGAAAGTTTTCGAAAAGTTTGGGAGTTGGAGTAATGGTGCATTACAAAGGCGGTCTTTGAGCTCATCAAACGCTCGAGCATGGATATCACGTCACTCAAACGTGACACCCTTGGTAGTAAGCTCATGGAGCAGTGCCGCTACCGTGTTAAAGTCCTTGACAAAGCGCCGGTAGAAACCCGCTAAGCCGAGAAAGGCTCGGACCATGGTGACCGTAGTAGGAGTAGGCCACGCCCGAATAACACGAACTTTAGATTCGTCTACTCGTAGTCCGTCCTTAGACACGACATAACCAAGAAAGATAGTGGTGTCCGAGCAAAAGACGCATTTTACAAAGTTGACATACAATTGCTCTTGTCTAAGTTACTCGAGCACTTGGCGAAGGTGCCCGATGTGATCCTTCAAAGACGTACTAAACACCAAAATATCATCGAAATAAACAACGACAAATACACCCAAGAATCGGCCCAAGACATGGTTCATGAGGCGCATGAAGGTGGATGGGGCGTTGGAGAGGCCAAATGGCATGACAAGCCATTCATAGAGTCCATACTTCGTCTTGAACGCCGTCTTCCACTCGTCACCTTCGTCCATCCGGATTTGGTGGTAACCGCTCCGGAGATCAATTTTGGAGAAAATGGTGGCGCCGTGGAGCTCATCCAACATGTCATCAAGGCGTGGGATCGGGTGGCGGTATTTAACGGTGATTTGGTTGATGGCACGACAATCAACACACATCCGCCATGATCCGTCTTTCTTTGGCACTAATATGACTGGGACGGCACATGGTGATAAGGATTCACGCACATGTCCCCGGTCTAGGAGCTCTTGCACTTGACGTTGTAGCTCCTTCGTCTCTTCTGGACTTGCTCAGTACGCGGCACGGTTTGGTAAAGAAGCACCGGGCACAAAGTCAATTTGGTGTTCAATCCCTCGGATTGGTGGCAAGCCGGGTGGTAGGTCTTTGGGCATAATATCCTAAAATTCGGACAACAACAAAGACACCTCGTGTGGCACATTACTCGGGTTATGAGAAGTAGATAAACAAAACGGAACAAGAAAGAAACATGGAAACTTGCCTTCCATAACCGGTTGCAAATCATGCCGGCGAGCTAAGAGTATCCTCGGTTCACACCGTCCTTGAATTACGGGGTCCGAAGATGGAAAAGGTGCGCTCGTAGGAACGATGCGGCCTTTACTTCCTTTGGACTCGGTAGCATGGACAAGAGGGGCGGTGTTCCGGGATTTGGAAGTACTAGCACCTACAACATCGGAACTCCGAGGAGGGTCCGATTTTGCCGGCGCCTTAGCGGACTCATCTATAGATTTTTGCCTCTTCCGTTCCGCATAGTCAACCAAAAATTCGTGCGGAGTCATAGGCAAAAGTGTGACCCATTTTCCATTATATTGGAACATGTACCGGTTAAGATAACCATCGTGAAATGTTCGGCGATCGAATTGCCATGGTCGTCCTAATAGGACATGTGTGGCGTCCATCTTGATAACATCACAAATAACCTTATTAACATAGGAGCCAATAGAAAACATCACCCAAGCTTGTTGTGTGACGGTGTCATACGCCTTATCGGAAATCCATTGGAGTCCGTAAGGTGTTGGGTGGGGGGTTGTAGGCAACTTGAAGTGTTTTACCACTCGTTCGTTGACAATATTGCAACAAGAACCCCCGTTAACAATGAGAGAAAGGCTCGTCTTATTGACCAAGCAACGAGAGTGGAAGAGATTCTCGCGTTGATCAATAGGATAAACTCTTTAATAGCCAAAATACGACGAGAAACAAGAGCGAATTTACCGGGTTGTGTTGGGGCGCAAGCAAGCTCGTCATCACATGGTTCCATTTCATATTGCGGGTCGGCGTCTTGGTCATCCTCAATGATGATATCGCCATCTTGATGATCATCTTCGTCCTCGAAATATGATGGGTCGGCAAACAAAACCCGTTTGGTGTTTGGACAATCACGTTGCACGTCACCAAAACCGCTACACTTGTAGCACACGGGCTCCCTTGGGCGAGCTGCCGGTGAAGGTCCTTGTTGACCTCTAGCCGGGGGCGCCGAGGCCGTGGGCCCACGGTTTGCTGCCCTCTCATTACCCGCTTGCTTATTGGATTGACCCGTCCGTTGGGCTCCTTTGGAAGTGTCGGCATCTGGAGAACTAGGCACATCTCGAGTACGTGTGTTAGAAGAATGAGGGTATTGACTCGAGGAAGAATTATACCTTGAGTACCGAGGCATCTCAAGTTGTTGCTTGTAGAGCTTCATGGTGGCATGGCATAATGCCCCCAAATCCTTATATGGCACAATCTCAAGCGGGCGCCGAATGGAAGCATTAAGCCCACTCATGAATTTGGTGCGAAGGGCGGAGGGAGAGGCCGAGACGCCAGCCTTAATGTGCATGTCCTCGAGTTTGGCCAAGTAAGCCACCGGAGTGAGTTTCCTTGTTTGAACTCGGCAATTTGCAACCGCATTCATTCTTGAAGTCCTCGGGCACGTACTTCTTGGTCATGACATAGGTCAATTGCTCAAAGGTCGCAATCGGTGCCCATCCTCGCCTTTCACGGGTGATCTCATACCGGTTCCACCAAGACTTGGCATCTCCTTCAAAGTAAAGAGTTGCCGCCTCGATTTTCTCGTATTCATCCTCATAATGACAATGTTTCAAGGCTCGTTTCATATCCTGCGCCCAATCAAGAAAAACACACGGATCATATTCACCATGAAAGATAGGGAATTTAACCTTACCTTCCCTACGAGCTCGGTAGGGGTCCGGGCGGGGCGGTGGAATGTAGGCATCATCGGCACGGGCTCGCCGGTGGCAGCCCTGACGCGGTGGCGCCCATGAACGGGTGGTTCATGCCTAGGTGGGTTTGGGAGAGGCAACCATTCTTCACCTCGGTCTTGGTTCTCATTAGGGTCCATGATGGGTGGGTGCCATGGACGGTCATGTGCCACCAGTTCCAAGTCGGACTCATCACCGGAGAACTCGTTGAAATCGTTTTGCTCATCATACTCATCAAAGTCAAGGGTCGTCAGTTGCCGGATTGACCGTTGGCGACAGCATCCGGAATGATCATTCTCACTACCATGATTGTTGGTCGAGTCGGGACGGTACCGGGGCTCTTCCCGTGCTCGGACGGTCGGTTCGGGGCAC
>CM008286.1:40321450-40336235 GCA_002319775.1 Fagopyrum tataricum | reverse complement strand
AATGTGATCCCCCGATTCCTCTTCGGCTCTTCACGTGATCAAATCACATCTTCTCTCATCCAAAACCAAGCACATACATATACATACACATTCGAACATCAATCTATATCCAATTCATCTAATCCTAAGCTAAGGGAGATGGAATCAAAGAAGAAGAGAAGTAGAGGAAGAAGAAGACTTACCACACTTGTGGTCGTAGGTTGCACAGAAGATCAACACCCAACACAACTAGCTATCAAGCTCATCACAGCATTCAACATCATCAACATCATCATCCTCACAATCAAAACACTTCCAAACTCAAGAACACTCACACACAAGATCAAAGAGGAAGAAGGAGAAGCAAGAAGGAAGTAGGAGGTCTGGAACGGGAAATGAAGGTGAAACCCTTGCTCAGCAAGGGAAGAAGAAAGTCAGGAAAAGAGGGTAAAGCACGGTCAAGAGGTCAACAAAACCGGCTGCAGCCGCAAGAAACCGTAGGGGCGGTTCCCTGGGCTGTGGGAGCGGGAACCCGCTGGGGCGGCACACAAGCCCGCGGGGGCGGCTAAGGTCAAACTCGGTCCAAAAGACTAAGGCTCTTACAGCCACCCTCAGCAGCCCTACCCCCGCCGGAAAACCCTCAGTTTTCCCTTCCTCTGCCGCCGGAAACCTTTGCCACCAGCCGCCCAAACACCACCCAGCCGCCGCTCCTGAGCCACCCAGACCCCGCCACCCCACGGCAGCCCCTTTCACCCCCGAAACACCTCAGTTTTGGCCTCCTTCTGCCGGTCCTCTGCTGCCAGCCCCGCCGTCACCCTCTGCCGCCCGCCGCCGGCCTTTTCCGGCCCTTTCTGACTCCGTCCACCGATGCAGGACACCACTAGCCACCTCCTACCACGCCTAGCCCTCCTAGGGTTCAGGCAATTCAAAAAAAATATAGAAGCAGAAACAAGAGAGAGAACGGGAACGGAGCTTCGATCATCTTTTGGCCTTGTTGAATTTCCTTCCACACAATACCCTTTTCGTTTCCAAGAAAGGGAGCCCTTTGAATATTTGTCCTTACCTTATTTTTCACATCTTTTTCCTTTTGGGGTACCCTCGGGGAACTTTTTTAAAGCCCTTTTGTCCTTTTAGCCTTAAAACTTTCTAATTTTCAGGCTACCTTTATTTTCTTTTCTCAAGATTAATTGTCTTTAGTTGAGAATTTGCAGGCGAGTCTAGATTTCTTGATATGTCTCCTACAGTGAGAGAGAGCGGGAACAAGGAAGGTTACGTGCCTAAAAGGCTCGTACGGAGATAATTGCATTATGAGGGTGATAGATATGATGCAGAACCACCACATGCAGATCTATATTTATGTCCTATCTATAGATTTGTTTGTCAAGAATTTATAGCTTCCATATTTGAGATTTTTATGTTGGAGTCTCGGAGGAGCTTTCAAGAACATACATGAGGCAATATCCGTCTATAATTGGAGATACCTCACTACTATATATCCTCATTTGAGTATTGTTACGTATTTTAAGGATCTTCATTTAAAGATTATTGTGCAGATTGATCTTATAGACCTCATTCCCACACCCTATATGCATAATAGACAGAACAGGAAAATGTTCTCATATATTCGGGATAAGACGTTGAAGTTATGCGGTGCTAGTTTTACACCTTATCTGAGTAATAGCTGCGTTTTATTCCTTCGTGTTGGTACTTCAGGAGTAGAAAGACCAATAGAGAAGGAAGTACCGAACCAGCGAGAAAAGAGGACTCTTCAGTTTTCATATTGTCCCGTTCTAAAAGAAGAGAAGAGGAGCAGAGAGCAGGCACGTGAGAAGGATGACCTCCCGAAGGCCACGAAATCAGTAACACCGTTGCAGCAGAGACCACCAATTTTCGTGGATTCGAGGTCGAATCCTTTTCAAGAAAGGGAAGATAATGCAGGAGCATCCGGAAGCTTAATTTCAAAATGTAGAATGAAGAGGCCTATAAAGAAGAGACGACTTGAGGATGAGGAAGGGTTAGAATCAGAGAAAGAGACGAAGGAAAGCGAGGATCAAAGTGTGAACTTGGGCAGCCAAGTTACCAGCTGTGAGCGAGCTAGTAATTCTACATGGTATGATACTGATTCTCATACCAGTCGTGATAGAAGGCCTAAGTCGACCAGAAATGATAGTGAGTCACAAGGAAATGAAGATGGATTAGATCGAGAGTCTGTTGGGCCATGTCCACGTGAAAATGATAAATATTGGGTCGATTTGTTGGAGGAAGAACTAGAGAAGGAAGATCAAGATTACTTTCCAAATCTCGGGCTAATTTAAGTAATTAAATTAGGCCCAGTTTCTTATTTTATTTTCAACCCATATTTAGACAATTTTAATATTGGGTTTTGTTTTATTTTAATTTTTATTTTAATTTTAATTTTAATTTTATTTCTTCTAGAAGGTCATATCTCTTAAAGATTTGATTATATCTGTTTGTTAGAAGATCTTATCTCTTAAAGATTTTATCTTATCTTTTCGTATTTTATTTTCTTTCTTTTAATTATCTTGGGCTCGATTTTTCTAAAGTTTTATTTTGTTGGCTTTAAATTTTGTTTTTAAGCCCAAGAAATTTTATTTCCTTTTTGCAAATAGTTTAAGATTATAATATGAAAACTTATAGATAAGATTTGGAAATCATATATCTTAGAGATACTTGAGTCCCAAGTCTTAAGAGATTTGTTTCCTAGAAGATCAACTTATTTTATTAATTTTCCTAAGATCTAGATCATACAATATTCTAGATAAGATATGATCTTGTTGGGTTTTTTTTATTTGGATATGGACGGCCCCTACCCTATATATAGAGAGGTCGCGTCTTCTTTTTTTAAATCGTGGATTATTTTAAATTTTAAGAAACACGCTTTGTTGGAGCTAACAAGATAGGGAAAGGAAGACGTGATTCTTGAACTTATGTAGATATTCGCTCGTTCAAATATGTCAAACAACATATTGCTGAGGAGAAGAAAATACAGAGAAGTGAAGTGGGTCTCGTTTTCAGAGGATGGAAATTTGATACAATGGGTGAAGAGGTTTTAAAATCATGGACTGTTGATTTATAATCATTGTAAGGGTTCCTTTCCAAATCTTGGATTGCTTCTCAACAATCCATGATTTCAAAACCTTGTCACCCATGGTATCAAATTTTCATTCTTTTAAAACGGGGAAGTGTTAGCGGATAATTTTATGGCGGCGGTTTACGGCAGCAATGGTGTTATGGCGGCGGCGGTGTTTGCGGATACATTATCAAAATAATTTAATATACAAGCTTGTACATCAAATTCTTGTAAAACTGTTTTTTATCACATTTGCAATGTTTGGTGCATCATGTCTTGTGTTGAAATGGCGAAATGCAATAACATATTTATGCAAAAACATATCGTTATCAGTAAAATGTAAAGTAATTCCCATGTAAAAATGTTTTTCGATTGTGTACGCCAAATATCACTACAAATAGATACTTGATGCGAAAAAAGATGTCAAAATCGAAAGACGTTTGTCTTTCTTTTCTAGGTAAGATTTAAACGATTTTGAGAGAAGTTGGTTTAAAAGAAGGTTGAAGATATTTAGTGTTATATGCTCAAACTTATTCGTATTCACCATAAGAAAATGGAAATTCATGAAAACATATAAATCAGATAATCTAAAACTTTCTTCACTCTGGTTATACATAAATAGAGGAGATTGAGAGGAAGAAGATGTAAACATGTGGGACAATTGTGATTGTCCCCGTGATATCCCTAGATTTTTGGGATGAATATTTTACATGTGCATTTGCAATGTCCCATAGCCGCCTTTTGCCTTCCACTTTTACACCTTTGGACAATATTTGCATGAAACATGACAATAATCGTTCACAGGCAACCTCTTCTTGTAATGCTTCATAAAAATATTGGGTATAAGAATTATCGGTGGGGTAGTAGTCGGTGTGGCATTTCGGTATTTTCGGGATTGTTGGGCATTTGAGTTTCACTTTCTTGGTGCCAGGGAAGAATTGAGAAGACATGTTCTCACTCGGGTTTGGCATTGCAAGAGTCGAGAGATGAATTCGAGAGATGGTGTGGGATAAAATGAAAGAGGGGTTCGGGGTTTTTATAGGAAAGGGTTGTTTTTTTAAAAAATAAATAGCCCTTTTTAAATTAAAATATTAATAAAAAAACCATTGTGCAACGTCTAGTTGCCGTTGCACGGTTGGGCCCAACCAACGGTTATTTAAAATAGCCGTTGGAGGGTAGCAAGCAAGAAACGGCGGTTTTTTTTCCCTATACCGGCAAACCGAAGGAAACCTAAACCGCCGGTTTACCCATACCGGCGTAATACGCCCCTTGATGGCGATGTCATCCGTGTCTCCGGCTAAGACGACCCAGCAAGTGGCATACCTTGTCATGGCATTAAGCTTGGCTGTTTTTGACACATGTTCTAATATTCCAGCTATTTAATAATACACTTTTAATTTCGGAACTTTACTTCCGGAACTTAATTTCCGACCTTTCATATTTTAGACTTTTCATTTCGGAACCTTAAATTCTGACTTTTGTTCCGTCATTTAATTTTCGACCTTTTGTTTGACTCTCATCCTCTATATAAAGGATCAGTTGGCTCATTTGTAAGATATGTTTAAGTTGAATCCAAGTATTGAGAAGGGAAATCCTCCTACATGGTTTGGGCATCACCCTTCTTCCACATCCTTATAGTTCTTACTTGGATCTAGTCTTCAATCCAAGGCTTCGTATATGAGGGTCCTTTGGAAGGATCAACTATCTACTCCACATCGTGGCTTATCCGATTTATCTTGATTGGATCGATCGTACGCTTTCGCATCCATTTATAAGGGTCCATCAACCAAGTATTCTGCCATCTATTTTATTTATTAGCCCATAAGGACATGTTTTGTTTTAGTTTAGTTTTGTGGGCTTTTAATTATTTTTTTAAGCCCAAGAAATTATATTTCCTTTTTGCAAATAGTTTAAGATTTATAATATGAAAACTTAAAGATAAGATTTGGAAATCATATCTCTTAGAGATACTTGAGGCCCAAGTCTTAAGAGATCTATTTCCTAGAAGATCGATTTATTTTTATTAATTTCCCTAAGATCTAGATCATACAATATTCTTGATAAGATATTGTAACGTCAGGGAATTTTATTCCGGACTTAGAGCGCCTTGTAGATCTTCCCGTAGGCACGAGATGCCGAGAGCCGGGTTTTATTCCTAAAATCCCGAGCCGACTCGTCGTCTTTTCCTTTTTTCCGCTTTCCGACCCTTCGTTCCGGGTTGAAGTGACAAGGGTTCATTTCCGACCCCTCGTTCCGGGGTGATGTGACATGACAGTTGTTGTCCCCTCTCCCTTGACAACCCTTGTCCCCTCCCTCTCTCTCTCCTCTCTTTCTCTTTCATGTGACTTTCCTTCCCTCACTCTTCCTCTCTTTGCTCTCTTGGCTTCCATTCTCTTTTTCCATTTTTGTGTGAAGATCTTGGTGCTGGACAGCTTGAGGAGGCTCCAAATCTGTTGGTAAGCTTCTTCTCCCTCTTCCTTCCTTCTTCTTCATGGCTGCTCATCCCCTTTCTTCTTCCCTCCTTCATCCATAGCCATGGATGAAGCTTTTGAGAGGTTTTTACTCAACTCTTTGCATGGCTGCGTTCTTAGCTCGATTAGGTCGTGGAGAAGAGCCTAAGATCAGTAGGGAGTGTTTGGAGAAGACCCAGCAAGGAAAGGAGGACTTTGGAGCCAAGGATTCATGATCGAAGACGAAGAAGACGACTTTCTGCACAGAACCTGCGGGGGCGGACCCTCACGCCCGCAGGGGCGGCACAACACTGTAAGAGCCTTAGTTTTGGGAGCTAGTTTTGGCCTTAGCCGCCCCCGCGGGTCTGTGAGGCCGCCCCTGCGGCTCCCCTGTTGTTCCGCCCCTGCGGCCAGGAAACCTGCCCCTGCGGTTTCCGGGGGCTGCAGCCGGTTTTGTTGACTCTCTTGACCCGTGCTTTACTCTTTCACTTCCTTAACCTAATCCTTGCTTTGGCTTGCTGAGCATCTTCACTTCTTTCCCAGCTGCCTTCACGTCCTTCTCCTTCCTCCTTTATCTTCTTCTTGGTTTCCTTAGTTTTGAAAGAGTTTTGGTGTGGCCTTGTGTGTGGTTGATGATGTTGATGTGGTATGATGTTGTTGTTGAGCTTGAGAGCTAGTGGAGATACTTCCTTGGATCAGTTTCGTGCTTAGGCCACAGTTGTGGTATGTATCCCTTGCTTCTTCTTTCTTTCTTCTTCCTTGTTCTTCTTTCCTTAGCTTAGGATTAGATGATTGATCATAGGATGATGTTGGTTTGTGTATGTATATGCATGTGTGTGAATCTGGAATGATAAAGACGTGATAGGACCACGAGAAGAGCCGTAGAGGAATCGCAAGTTCACGTTCTGCACTGTCACCGCCCCGCGCCTGGAAGTCGCCGCCCCTGCGGAAGCCGTGCCGCAGTGCCCGCGCCAGCGCCTGCGCCGTGCCTGTGTTTGCCTACAGCCTTGTCACCGCGCCCGCGGTTGAGTTCCGCCGCGCCTGCGGGTTACTTGCTCCGCCCCTGCGTCCCTTGTTTTACGCAGGTGCGTCTTGTCCTGGGTCTACCTAGAGTTAGGTAGATCCTTTCCTTTCCTAGTATGAGCGGTAGTATCATGCTAGGTAGCGGATGTTGATGAGTATGATATAGATATGCCGGTTACGGATTTGAGGTTATGAGTTGGATATGATCCTTATGGATCCCTTGGGTCTAGGTGCGACCCTTTGTGTGATAGGAGTTTGATATTTATGTATGCCTTGTATAGGCCGTGTTATCCTCCAGTTTGGAGTGGACTGAGTTGAGGGTTGATCCAGTGAGACGACTACGAGGTTGAGGTAAGTCCGTGGGACTTACTTAGCTGCCATTCCTTTATAGGATGTTGTGCATGAGTGGTGTTTGTTATATGCTTATAGCATGCGTTATGATGGTCACCGACCTATGGTATATTGCTTGCCCATTGTAGGGTTGTGACAACTTTTCCATTCATCCCGCTAGGAGTTGGGGGTTCTCTGTGGTCAGGCCAGACCTGGTAAACGGTTCGGGCACTCTCCATTCCCTTAGGGTACACGGGGAGGTGTTCCAGGCACCACTCCAGTTGGTTATAGTACCCAGAGGCGAGGGTTATATTCCTCGTGTCACATATGTTTATATGGATATTTATATACGAGTTGATTGTTGGACTTTATAAAGATAATGAACCGGGTAAATGTGTGAAAGCATGATGATGTGTTAAGATTTTTGATGTGTGTTTGTGCTCTAGCATAATCCTATATATGTGTATGGTTAGCTAACGGTTTTATACCGTGTTTTAGATACTTTGCAAGATAGGAGAGCTGCAGACTGAAACAAAGTGGGCAATCCGCTGAGGGCTCCGTACACTGGAGCGTTATCGGGGATATAGGTTCTTTTGTTGTACAGTATGGCTTTGTTTGTACTCAACGGTACATTGTAGTACCTTTTTGATATATATATATATTAGTTTCATGTTTTGTTTTAATCTATCAGTGCCTTGTTGTAAGATCAGTGAAATTGTTGTCAGGCTAGGGTCAGGATCCATTGTGAGATCCTAGCCCAGTAGCACTCCGAGTCCTACGGATTTGGGGTGTTAAAAAGTGGGTATCAGAGCCCAGGTTGACAACAATTGCACTTATAATCTGCGATAAAGGTCGAATAGATAACTAAACAGAACCCGAAAAGGGGTCTGACTTTTTAAAAGGTTTTGGTTTTGAAATGAGTACAAATGTTTTGGGATATCGTGTACGTGAGTCATCACCCCTCTGAAGACCTCGACAGTATAGATATATATAGATATTCTGTTGTGATTGATTTGATATATATCTATATATATGGCACATATATAGCCTTCTAAGTTAGGTTTACGTCTTCTGCTGATGGTTCAGACTAGAGCCTTACCTGCAGCGAGACGAGGTAGAGGTAGACCCCCTCTAGGTAGAGGACGAGGTAGGACTCCTGCTTGTGGTTCACATGCAGCGGAAGAGATCCACGAGGAGATTGCTGAGAGTGCCGTTCCTGAGGCTGGGAACGGTGCAGCTGAGGGACAGAGGCCACAGAGAGCCCAGTCTGGGGAGTCTGATCGTGTCTCCATGGAGGGACCAGCCTTCCGCGAATACATCAGACGTGTTGAGGAGGCCGCCAGGGCAGGTAGGCGTGCCCCGGATTTGCCAGCATAGGAGGGATCATCTGAGAGATCCCATGCAGTTACACAGGTGCCAGCTGCACCGACACCTGCCGTTGAGATTGCTCGGGCTACAGAGGAGCATAGAGGGCCTCGACCAGACACTTGGTTGAAGGCTTTTCATCAGATGGGAGTACCCTCTTTCACTAGGAAAGTGGGGCTAGAGGTGGAGCTTTGGATAGGACATGTAGACTCAGCTCTGGAGTCTATTAGATGTCCAGTTGACAGGCAGATTGAGTTGGTGCAGACCTTGTTAAGAGATTTGGCACAGCACTGGTGGAGGTTTGTACGAGTACAGGTTACTAGTTATGAGCAGATGAGGACTCTGATTTGAGAGCGTTTCTGCCCTGCCTCGTTGAGGAGGGAGAAACTGCAAGACTTTGTTGAGGTTGGGTTCGAGGATGTACCGGTCTCAAAGGCCATCAGGAGATTCCAGGAGGATTTGGCATTGTTGGGTCCAGCTGCACCTCCTGCAGATCAGCATGTGGATTTGTTTTCCCGACGTCTGAGGGATACTACCCGTACCCATATGGCGGGTTTCCATTGTGAGACCTTGGTCGATTATCAGGACCGGGCTTCTGACTACGAGAGGGAGAGAGAGAGCCAGAGGAGAGCTTCTCAGACCGGAGGGTCTGAGAAGAGACAGAGAACTGGTCAGACTAGTGGTACTGGTGGAGCTGCTAGTTCAGGGCGAGGCCAGAGTCGCTAGAGTCGTCCTCCATCTGCACCGGGTGCAAATAAGGGAGTGCAGTGCTTCAACTGCAGTGAGTATGGGCATATGAGGTCAGAGTGTACTAGGCAGCCGGTGGCCTGCTTCACTTGTGGCAGACCTGGTCATAGAGCTACCTTTGTAGATGAGGAGAGCTTCATCACAGCAGGATTCTTCTCCTGCTAGTGCAGCATGAGGTGGACAGAGACCACCTCAGCAGCAGCAGCAGAGTCAGGGACAACAAAGGGTCCCAGATCGCCTTACGACTCAGGGATCTGCTCCTGGGCCGGGTAGAGGCAGAGGACGTGGTGGGGGCACCACTGATACTAGAGGCCCACAGGGCCGAGTTTTTGAGCTGAGGAGTGCAGAGGAGTCAGCTGCACCTACTGCTACAGGTACCATTCTGATTCATGGTCTACCTGTTAGAGTTTTATTTGATACGGGTGCTACGCACTCTTTTATTTCTGATGCCTGTGTAGAGCGTCTGGGTTTAGATACAGTTGAGGGGATGCCCTTTATTATAGGGTTACCCGATGGTGGTAGGGTCAGAGGTACCCGTGAGATTCACGGTTGTCCCATTTCTGTAGGGACCCGTGTGTTACTAGTTGACTTCTTTGTCATGCCATTAGAACATGAAGAAGTCATTCTAGGTATGGATTGGATGGCTAGACATTTTGCAGTCTTAGATGTAGGTAGGAGGATTGTTACCCTCTCTACCGAGTTAGGCCAGATAGAGGTTTTCCGAGGTTGGGACCTTGGAAAGGTAGGCACAGTTATCAGCGCTATACGGGCAGCTAGACTGATTGCACAGGGTTGTGAGGCCTTCTGGTGTTATGCCATGAAGGAGGGGGAGAGTTCAGCATTAGAGGATATCCCAGTTGTTTGTGATTTTACTAATGTTTTTGTTGAGCCGTCCAGTTTTCTGCCTCAAAGGAGTGTGGATTTCAGTATCGAGTTAGAGCCTGGTATGAGACCCATCTCGAAGGCCCCATACCGGATGGCGCCTGTCGAGATGCTGGAGCTGAAGAAGCAACTCGAGGAATTGGCTGAGAAGGGCTTCATTCGCCCTAGCGTGTCCCCATGGGGAGCACCTGTCCTCTTCGTACGAAGAAGGACGGATCGCTGAGACTGTGTATTGATTACAAAGAGCTGAACAAGGTGACCATCAAGAACAAGTATCCACTGCGGGCATTGATGACTTGTTAGATCAGCTTCAGGGAGCGACTGTGCTCTCCAGGATTGACCTGCATTCCGGGTATCACCAGCTGAGGGTGAGAGAGCAGGATGTGCATAGGACAGCATTCAAGACCAGATATGGACACTTCGAGTTTGTAGTGATGCCATTTGGACTTACGAATGCCCCAGCAGTCTTTATGGAGTTGATGAACAGTATCTTCATCGACTTCCTGGATCAGTTTGTGCTGGTTTTCATTGATGATATTCTGGTATACTCTCGCAGTGGAGAGGAGCATGCAGGACATCTGAGGATTGTATTGCAGGTTTTGCGGGATAGAGAACTTTATGCTAAGTTCTCTAAGTGCGAGTTCTGGATGCCAGAGGTAGCATTACTGGGTCACATTGTATCCGCCGAGGGGATCAAGGTTGATCCGGCGAAGATAGAGGCAGTAGCTGCATGGACTACACCGACGAACGTCAAGGAAGTACGTAGCTTCCTTGGCCTAGCCGGTTATTACAGACGCTTTTTGGAGGGATTTTCTGTGATTGCCCGTCCACAGACGAGTTTGCTGAGGAAGACTACCAGATTTGTGTGGTCTGATCAGTGTATGCAGAGTTTTGAGGAGCTGAAGAGACGTTTGACTTCTGCTCCTGTTTTGGCACAGCCAGAGGGTACAGAGGATTTTGTAGTATACAGTGATGCATCCAAGCTAGGCTTGGGATGTGTGTTGATGCGGCGGGGCGGAGTGATTGCATATGCGTCTAGACAGCTGAAGACGTACGAGGAGAACTACCCGTCTCATGATCTGGAGTTGGCAGCGGTAGTTCATGCACTGAAGATCTAGAGACATTACCTGGTTGGTGTTACATGTCAGATCTTCACAGACCATCAGAGTCTGAAGTACATTTTCACGCAGCGGGAATTGAATAACCGCCAACGTAGGTGGCTCGAGCTGATCAAGGATTTTGATCTAGAGATTCGGTATCATCCGGGGAAGGCGAACGTTGTCGCCGACGCCCTGAGCAGGAAGACGCCTCGAGAGCAGGCGATTGCGAGGCTGAAAGTTCAACAGCAGTTACAGAGGGATTTCATCTGGCTAGAGTTGGACATCCAGTTTCCTAATGAGGATGCCCGGCTGAGTACTTTAGAAGTTCTACCTGATCTGTTGGGTGAGATCCAACAGAAGCAGGAGACCTGCCCGACCTTGATGAGGATCAGAGAGCGGATGTCTCTGGATGAGGCACCACAGTTCTTGTTGGGAGCAGATGGAGTTTTGAGACGCCATGGTCGCGTCTGTGTACCTACTGATACAGAGCTAAGACAGAGGATATTACAGGAGGCTCACTGTACACCTTACTCGGTACATCCCGGTACGAGTATGATGTATCAGGATCTGAAACGTTTATATTGGTGGGGAGGGTTGAAGCCCGATGTGGCCAGATTTGTGGCACAGTGTGCGACCTGCCAGCAGGTCAAGATCGAGCATTTCAGACCTGGAGGTGAGCTCCATCCACTTCCTGTTCCACAGAGGAAGTGGGAGGACGTCACCATGGACTTTGTGACTGGACTGAGGCTGAGCCGGAGTTTTGATGTCATCTGGGTCATAGTTGATAGACTAACGAAGACGACACGTTTCATTCCTATTCGAGAGACGTGGCCGGTGAGCAGATTAGTAGAGGAGTACACTAGGCAGATAGTGAGACTTCATGGTGTACCAAGGACGATCGTCTCTGACAGAGATGGACGATTTACCTCGAGGTTCTGGCAGCAGATTCAGACTGCCCTGGGGACGAGTTTGCACTTCACGACTGCTTTCCATCCTCAGACAGATGGTCAGTCAGAGAGGACCATTAAGACCCAGGAGGATATGCTGCGAGCTTGTGTGTTGGATTGGGGGCAGGTGTGGACGGATCATCTCCCACTTGTTGAGTTCTCCTACAACAACAGCTGGCATGCATCTATTGGGATGGCCCCATATGAGGCACTGTATGGACAGAGATGTCGTACCCCGTTATGCTGGGATGAGCAGAGCAGTGTCAGTGGTTTGGCACCTGATCAGATTCAGGATGATATGGCTCGAGTAGCATTGGTCAGAGAGCGTATGCTGACTGCATAGAGCCGTCAGAAGTCTTATGCTGATAGGAGGCGTAGACCTCTAGAGTTCAGAGCTGGAGCCCATGTGTGGTTGAGAGTGTCCCCGACACGAGGTGTTAGGTGTTTTGGCATTAAGGGGAAGTTGAGCCCCCGATATGTCGGACCGTTCGAGATTCTAGATCGGGTTGGGAGCGCGGCTTATAGATTAGCCTTGCCTCCGAGATTAGAGAGTGTTCACCTTGTGTTTCACGTGTCTCAGCTGAGGGAGTATATACCAGATCCGAGACACATCGTGAGTTATGAGGATTTGGTGGTTGAGCCGGACCACACTTTTGTTGAGCATCCGATTGCAGTCCTAGAACGAGGTATGAGACGCATGCGTTCGAAGGACATTCCTATGTTGAGGATACAGTGGTCGAGACGAGGACCCGAGGAGGCTACATGGGAGACTGAGGATAGTATCCAGAGGAACTATCCAGAGTTCTATGCCGAGTTAGGTGCACCAGTAGGATCACCGAGTAGATCTTAGTACTAGCTTGGTGAATCTTATGTGCTTACATGCTTATATGCTATGATATGTTATTTGATGCTGCTTTGTTGTGGTTATGATCTTATTAGATCTTGTTGTGCTAGTATGATTTTGTTTATAGCTGGAGATGGTTCTTTCCTCCATATTATTGTCATATGTTATGGTTGGCTAGAGATGGCTTTCCTCTAGGCCCTGGATAGTATAGTTTGCTGCTAGAGTGGATGGTTTCCTCCATGCTTATTTTTGAGGTTATAGAGAGAGTTGTACCTCGGCTAGTGAGTCCGAGTAGTTTGAGGATTTTACAAGTTTCGGGACAAAACTTGTTTTTAGGGGGGTGAGGTGTAAGAGCCTTAGTTTTGGGAGCTAGTTTTGGCCTTAGCCGCCCCCGCGGGTCTGTGAGGCCGCCCCTGCGGCTCCCCTGTTGTTCCGCCCCTGCGGCCAGGAAACCCGCCCCTGCGGTTTCCGGGGGCTGCAGCCGGTTTTGTTGACTCTCTTGACCCGTGCTTTACTCTTTCACTTCCTTAACCTAATCCTTGCTTTGGCTTGCTGAGCATCTTCACTTCTTTCCCAGCTGCCTTCACGTCCTTCTCCTTCCTCCTTTATCTTCTTCTTGGTTTCCTTAGTTTTGAAAGAGTTTTGGTGTGGCCTTGTGTTTGGTTGATGATGTTGATGTGGTATGATGTTGTTGTTGAGCTTGAGAGCTAGTGGAGATACTTCCTTGGATCAGTTTCGTGCTTAGGCCACAGTTGTGGTATGTATCCCTTGCTTCTTCTTTCTTTCTTCTTCCTTGTTCTTCTTTCCTTAGCTTAGGATTAGATGATTGATCATAGGATGATGTTGGTTTGTGTATGTATATGCATGTGTGTGAATCTGGAATGATAAAGACGTGATAGGACCACGAGAAGAGCCGAAGAGGAATCGCAAGTTCACGTTCTGCACTGTCACCGCCCCCGCGCCTGGAAGCCGCCGCCCCTGCGGAAGCCGTGCCGCAGTGCCCGCCAGCGCCTTGCGCCGTGTGTTGCCTACAGCCTTGTCACCGGCCCGCGGCTGAGTTCCGCCGCGCCTGCGGGTTGCTTGCTCCGCCCCTGCGTCCTTGTTTTACGCAGGTGCATCTTGTCCCGGATCTACCTAGAGTTAGGTAGATCCTTTCCTTTCCTAGTATGAAGCGGTAGTAGCATGCTAGGTAGCGGAATGTTGATGAGTATGATATAGATATGCCGGTTACGGCTTTGAGGTTATGAGTTGGACATGATCTTTATGGATCCCTTGGGTCTAGGTGTGACCCTTTGTGTGATAGGAGTTTGATATTTATGTATGCCTTGAATAGGCCGTGTTATCCTCCAGTTTGGAGTGGACTGAGTTGAGGGTTGATCCAGTGAGACGACTACGAGGTTGAGGTAAGTCCGTGGGACTTACTTAGCTGCCATTCCTTTATAGGATGTTGTGCATGAGTGGTGTTTGTTATAATGCTTATAGCATGCGTTATGATGGTCACCGACCTATGGTATATTGCTTGCCCATTGTAGGGCCGTGATAACTTGCCTTTCATCCCGCTGGGAGTCTGGGGGTTCTCTGTGGCAGGCCAGACCTGGTAAACGGTTCGGCACTCTCCATTCCCTTAGGGTACACGGGGAGTGTTCCAGGCACCATTCCAGCTGGTTATTGGACCAGAGGCGAGGGTTATATTCCTCGTGTCACATATGTTTATATGGATATTTATATACGAGTTGATTGCTGGACTTTATAAAGATAATGAACCGGGTAAATGTGTGAAAGCATGATGATGTGTTAAGATTTTTGATGTGTGTATGTGCTCTAGCATCTCCTATATATGTGTATGGTTAGTTAACGGTTTTATACCGTGTTGTAGATACTTTGCAGGATAGGAGAGCTGCAGAGTGATCCAGAGTGGGTGATCCGCTGAGGGCTCCGTACACTGGGCGTTATCGGGGATATGGGTTCTTTTGTTGTACAGTATGGTTTTGTTTGTACTCAGCGGTACATTGTATTACCTTTTTGAT